>JAJIBD010024700.1:0-56347 GCA_021461705.1 Cryptotis parvus | reverse complement strand
TCATAGAAGGGAACAGCACCAGGCCCAGACAAAGTCAGACCTGAACACCTGAAGAATCTTCCTTCAGTACTCATCAATACACTGACTCGACTCTTCACACTACCTGTCCGAATGCAAGGTGCCCTCCCATTGGAAAACCTGCAAGACAGTTCTACTGTTCAATCCACAACATTGGCAACTATTCCCCATCTGCCTGTTGTCTGTCATCTACAAGCTGCTCATTCGAGTCATCTTGAACAGGATTGGCAGAACATTAGATGAAGGTCAACCATGCAAGCAAGCTGGCTTCTGAAAAGGATTCAGCACAATCAACCACATCCACAATGTAACCAAGCTCATTGATGTTTGTAGGGAATTCAAGATGCCACTCTGCCTCACGTTCAATGATTTAAAGAAAGCCTTTGGTTCTGTGGAGACTGAAGTGGTCATCGAAGCCCTAGCCAAACAGGGCATTCAAACCCAATACATCAAGATCCTTCATGAGCTGTATCACAGATTCACAACCAGGATATCACCATTCCACAAAGAAGTGATCACCGATGTCAAAAGAGGGGTTTGGCAGGGTGATACCATTTCACCAAAAGTCTTCAGCACCACCCTCATTAACATCATGTGACAATTAGAATGGGAAGGAATGGGAGAGAAGATAGGACGGTCGGCAACTACACTACCTCCTCTTTGCTAATGATATCATTCTAATAACACCAAGCATCAGCCAAGTGGCACAAATGCTGGCTGACATCTACCGAGAATGTGGAAAGAGAGTACTACAGCTGAATCTCAGCAAAACTATGATCATGAAAAATGAACTAGTTCCAGAGGCTCCATTCACTCTCAATGGAATATCCATCTCTGAATGTAGCTGTTATGTGTACCTAGGTTGAGAACTCAACATGATGTCCTAAAACCTGAGCTGTGCGGGAGGAAGAGAGGGGGGGCATGGGATGCCTTCAAAAGCATCAAGAAGAAATAGCTAAAATGACAAAGAATGTCTGATTCCAGGCACATCTCTTCAACCCCACCATTTTCCCTGCATTAACATATGCCTTAGAGACCTGGGCTCTACAAAAGTAGGATGAGAATGTTATATGGGTCTCCCAAAAGAGGAATCGAAAGTTCTATGCTTGAATATCACGCCTCACTCAAGTGAAAGAAAGAATCTGGAGCTCTGCCTCAGTCGCTGTTCCAGAGTCAGGGACACTGCCTCGCTTTTGCCAAGGCATCGAAAATCAGATGGGCTGGACATGTAATGCGATTTGGAGATGACTGCTGGACTAGAGCCATTACCGACTGGATCCCATGGGATGTCAAAAGATCACGTGGCTGCCCATCAACAAGATGGTCAGACTTCCTTTCAAGACCCTGAACGAACGGTTTGAGGCTCTTTGTATTCCTGAAGCAAACCAGATGCTATTGGGCTACACTGGCAAGTGATAGGGTCAAATGGAAATGTTAAAAGCACCCGCTCGAGCAAATCAATTAATAATGGAATGTCAAGTGATCAAGTGTTCAAGTAATGATTTATATCAGTAAGAAATCACACTACTAAACATATATGCACCTAAGGAGAGGCCAGCAAAATACTTAAAACAACTGCAAAGAGACTTCAAAGAAGACATCAATAGTAGCACAGTAATATTCTGAAACTTCAACACTGCTTTTGCCAACTATTGATAGATCAACAAGCTGAAACTCACCAGGGAAATACTGGCCCTGAAGGAAGAAATGGAAAAAATAGTACTGGTGGATACATACAGAGCTTTTCATACCAAAAAGCTTAATACACATTTTTTCCAGTGTACATGGGAATTTTACCAGGTTTCACCACTGACTGAGGCACAAAGCATGCCTCAATAAAATAAAAATTATAGAAATTGGGGTCAACTATCTTTTCAGACGATGATGCACTGAAAAGAGAAGTTAACCATACACAGAAGCAGGGAGTGAAACCAAACACCTAGAAACTGACCAGCTCATTACTGAACAACCAATGGGTAATAGAAAAAAATCCAACAGGAAATCCAAAGATTCCTGGAAACAAATGAAAATGACGACACTATCAGAACTTGTGGGACAAAAAAAAGAAGTATTAAGAGGAAAGGTTATAGCTCTGCAAGCATTCACCAGGACAAAGGAAAGGGCCCACATAAGTAACTTGACTTCACAGCTTATAACATTAGAAAAAGACCAACAGAAGGAGTCAAACCCAGGCAGAAAGAAAAAAATAATAAAACTTCAAGAGAAATCAATGAGCTGGAAACATAAAAAGCATTCCAGAAGATTAATGAAACCAAGAGCTGATTCTTTGAAAAAAAATAAACAAGATCGACAAACCACTTGCAAGACTTGTAAGGACTGGGAAAGAGAGAGAACCCAAATAAGCAGAATCCGAAATGAAAAGGGGGTTTTCACAACAGAAATCACAGAAATCCAAAAGATCATCAGAGATTACTTTGAGAAGCTGTATGCCATGAAACATGAGAACCTAGAAGAAATGGATAATTCCTGAACTCCTAAATCTCCCATGGCTGAAACAAGAAGACCTGCAATACCTAAATAAGCCTATCACCATCGAGGAAATTGAAACAGTAGTTAAAAGTCTGAAAGAGCACAAAAGCCCAGATCCAGATGGATTCACCAGTAAATTCTACCAAACCTTTAAGGAGGACCTACTCCCAGTCCTTTTCAAGCTCTTCCAGAAAATAGAAGAAACAGAAACACTCCCAAGCAGCTTCTACAAGGCACATATCACCCTAATATCCAAGGCAGGGATAGACAATACAAAGAAAGAAAATTACAGACCAAACTCCCTGATGAACACAGATGCTAAGATCTTCAACAAAAATACTAGCAAACAGAATCCAAAGACTCATCAAAAAGATTAAACATCAACCAAGTAGGATTCATCCCAGTAATGCAAGGGTGGTTCAACATTCACAAGTCAATCAACATAGTACATCATATCAATTAAAGACAAAATAAACACCATATGATCATATCAATAGACTCAGAGAAAGCATTTGACAAGATTCATCACCCGTTCATGATTAAAATCCTCCAAAAGGTCCTGTCAAAGGTGGAATTTGTCACAAACTTGTGGGAGTCAGAGGCTAGGTAAGACAGAAAATGGAACAGTGTGCTAACAATTGTGAGGGTACTAATGCCAACCTAGAACTGAGCATTAAATAGAGGCAAAAGGATACACATGACAACCCTTTAATGTATGTTCTGTAATCCATAGTCTGGAGAGGAAGGAAAAGAGAAAGATAGAGAAATGGAAAGAAATAAAGAACCTGCCATGGAGGAGGGCTGGGGGAGGGGGAGGGAACCGGGACGTTGGTGGTGGGAGATGGGCACTGGTGGCGGGATGGGTGCTGCTACACTGTATGACCAAAACCCAAATATGAACTTTTTAATTGTATATCTTTGTAATTGTAAAATAAAAAAAATTAAAAAAAAATAAAATCCTCCAAAAAATGGGAATTGAAGGAAACTATCTATATATAGTCAAAGCCATCTACCAAAAACCCACAGCAAGTATCATTCTCAATGGGAAAAAACTGATGGCCTTCCCCTTAAGATCAGAGAGAAGAAAAGGTTGCCCACTCACACATTTTTTATTCAATACAATACTGGGATTACTTGCCATAGCAATTAGAGAAGAAAAGGACATTAAGGGTAGCCAGATAGGCAAGGAAGAAATCAGGCTATGATTATTCGGCAGATGACATGGTATTATACCTAGAGAACCCTAAACTCTTGGCCTAACAACTCCTAGAAACAATAGACATTTAAGACATTTACAGTAGAAAGGCAGGGTACAAAACCAATACCCAAAAGTCAGCGACTTTCCTATATGCAAAGAATGATAGAGAAGAAAGGGATTACCCTCCAGCCTTGGTAATCCCTTTCTGAATCCCCTTGATGTTTCAGAACAGTTTGCACCACAAAACTGCATCCTTATTTTTATTTGGAACACTTCTAGAAATTCTAAGCATTTAAAAGAGCTCATCTCTTCATCCTGATCAATTACAGAATACCAAGGAACCATGTATTCACGCACCCGATACTTCGCTTGACAACAGACATCAGCTTCCTTACTTTCTTTTTAAGCTTCCTTATTTCTATCTTATGAAGCCAATCAACCTTTTATCCTCACTATATCACTGAAAACTGACATAGGAAGGTCACAGTGACCTCTAAGTTGTCAAAACCAATGCTTATTAGTCCTCATTTTACTACCCCTCAGGGACTCTTGGCACCAATGATCAAGTCCTTACTCTTTTAAGAATTTTTTTATTGATTTATTGTGAGACAGACCATTTCAAAACTGTTCATAGTAGAGAGGCAGGGTACAAAACCAATACCCAAAAAGTCAGTGACTTTCCTATAAAAAGAATGATAGAGAAGAAAGGAATATTAAGAAAATATTCCATTCACAATTGAGCCACAGAAAATCCAATACGTAGGAGTCAGCTTAACCAAGGGTGTAAAGGACCTGTACAAAAAAAAAAGACACTGCTCCAAGAAATAAAAGAACATGAGGAAATGGAAAACCATTCCCTGCTCATGGATGGGGAGAATTAACACTGTCAAAATGGTAATACTCATTAGAGCTTTGTACAGATTCAATGCAGTCCTTAAAGGATATCCATGACATTCTTCAAAGATATTGACCAAACACTCCTGAAATCTGTATGAAATAATAAATTCCCATGGATAGCTAAAGCAATCCATGGATAAAAGAAGATGTGAGGCATCACCTTTCCCAACTTCAAACTACTACAAAGTGTTAGTAATTAAAACAGCATGGTATTGCAATAAAAACAGATTTGTGGACCTATGGAATAGAGTTGAGTATACTTTCACCCATCCTCAAACACATGATCATTTAATCTTTAATACAGGTGCAAAGAGTCCAAAATGGAGCAAGGGAAAGCCTTTTCAACAATTGTTACTGGCAAAACTGGGCAGCTACAAGTAAAAAATGAATTTGGACCTCTATCTAACACCATGCACAAAAATCAGATCAAAATGGATTAAAGATCTCAATATCAGACCTGAATCCATAAAGTACGTTGAAAGAAAATATAGGAAAACCCTCCACTACATTGAAGCTAAAGGCATCCCTCAAAGGTGAAACACCACTAACAAAGCAACTAGAAGCAAATATAAACATATGGAACTACATGAAACTAAAAACTTCTTCACCTCAAAAGAAACAGTGACCAAGATACAAAGGACAGTCCACAGAATGGGAAAGAATATTCAACCAATACCCATGTGATAAGGGATTGATATCCAGAATATATCAGACACTGGTAGAACTTTACAAGAAGAAAACAGCCTACCCCCATCAAAAAAAGGCGAGGAAGAAATGAATGGTAACTTCGACCAGAATGAAATTCGAATGGCTAAAAGACATATGAAAAAAATGCTAATCATCACTAATCATCAGAGAGATGCAAATTAAAACAACAATAGATATCATCTCACACTTCAGAGACCGGCGCATATCCAAAAGAGCAAGAACAAGTGCTGGGGTGGATGTGGGTGAGAGGGGACTCTCATCCATTGTTGGTGGGAATGTTGACTGGTACAGCCTTTTTGGAAAACAATATGGACATTCCTCCAAAGACTAGAAATTGAACTCCTATATGACCCAGTCATATCACTCCTAGAAATATATCCCTGGGAAGCCAAAAACACACAGCGGAAACACCATCACACTTTTATTTTCATAGCAGCACTATTCACAATAGCCAGAATCTGGAAACAACCAGAGTGCCCGAGAACCGATGACTGGATAAAGAAACACTGGCACATCTACACAATGGAATACTATGCAGCTGTTAGGAAAAATGAAGTCACGAAATTTGCCTATAAATGGAATGATATGGAGAAGATCATGTTTAATGAAATTAGCCAGAAGGTAAAAGAAAGATATAGAATGACTGATATATATATATATATATATATATAGAGAGAGAGAGAGAGAGAGTGAGAGAAAGAGAGAGAGAGAGCACTGTTTCTTTTGAGGTGAAGAAGCTTTTTAGTTTCATGTAGTTCCATATGTTTATATATATATATATCATTCTATATTTGTCTATGGTATTCACCACTTGTTCAAGATGTATTACATATCTGTTTTTTTCTGTATGTATATATATACAGAAATATATATATATACATATTATGATACCAATATCCAAGGTCAGATGAAACATGGATCAAGAGATCTTGTAAAAGGTGGAAATTACCACAAACGTTTGAAGTCAGAGGTTAGGTAAGACAGAGAAGGGAACATGTGCTAATAATTGCTGAAAATTTTAATACTAACCTAGAATTGAGCATCAAATACAGTCAAAAAGATACACATGATAACCTCTAAGTGTATGTATTATAATTCAAAGTATGTAAGAGATAGAAGAGTGAAAGAATGAGAGAGAAAGAGAAAGAGAAAAAAAGAGATAAAGAATATGACATAGAGGCAGGCTCTGGAGCAGGAAGGGAATCGGTCATTGGTTGTGGGAAATGGGCAATGGTGGAGAGATGGGTGCTGGAATACTTTGACAGAAACCCAAACATGAACATCTTTGTAATTTTATATCTCAGGTGGTATAATAAATATTAAAAAAAATAAAAATCAATAATTTAATCTTATGATTTTGAGGAAGAACAATACAGTACTGTTCAATGTGGGAATAAACAGTAACAAGAAATTATACCCCACTCAACTTCAAAAAGTAAGGAGAGAAAAGAAATTAAATCGAATGTTATGTAAAATTTTCTGTATAATGTTCAATGTCACTAAATGTAAAAAAATACATGCAAATGAGAAAATTTATAAAAATAAAGTATGGATCAGAAAAAAATGCAACTAACATAGCATGTCCACAGATTGCTATTTCAGTTTTTATGGCTCTTCCCTTACTCCACACAATGGATTTATGACCATCTCTTCTCCTACATTTTTCAATTGTTTGTACTGGAATGTAATCACCAAGAGTATAGCATTTAGTCTTACTTGTTTTGTAGTGAGTACCCTGGATCTAATATAATGCTTGACTCAGAGAGATATCAGTAAAACTTAGCTTAGATAGATAAAATTTGCATATTATCCATTTGTCCCTCAGACTACTTTAATCATATTATTTAGGATTTTATTCAAATTGCCCCCAAATCTTTTTGCCCTGATTCGGTTTTAATATAATCAGAAGTGACTTAAGTAAATTATCCAAGTTCCACATTATTTTATGATAATAAATCAATACATAATCTTTTCAGGACCTCCTGCCCAATGTGCTAAGATATTTCTGAGGATCTTTGCAAAACTATGAATAGTTTAAAAGTTCAAGCTTATATTAAGATGTGAAATTCCTCTTAATATGAGATAAAAGCTTCCGGCCTCTGCTCTTATAATGACCTTAATTAATACTGAAGATCAGTGAATCAAAACCTTTAAAATATAATTGAAATATAAAATCACAATTATTATTTTACTGTGATTTTTCCTTTTATTTCAATAACTATATATCTGATATAATATGGAGTGGTTGTAGCAAAGGTGATGATACAAATGTTTAAATATATATGAGAATATAGATTTTGAACATGGTTTCCTGCATTACAATAGTGGTGCTTTTTTGTTTTATATTTTATTTTAAATGATCTTTGAAATCTGTAAGTACTGTATTAAGAAAGCCATGCCTTGAGTGGTTGTTATAACAGTCATAGAAATACATTTCTTAAGATATTCCAGAACCCCTCCAGCTTTTTACTCTATTATGGTTACTAATATACTACTTTCAATCGTTTTACTACTCAATAGGAAATATAAGGAAATTGAAAACAATATGCATGCCTTATGTTCTAAGTGAACCATATTTAACCACTCTACAAATCCTAACCATCCCAGTGAATCTGTTGTTAATGGGCTTTCCTATTTATTAGCACTGTAAAATTACTATAAACATTGTTCTCAAGTTGGGTAACAAAAAATTTTTGCTCTCTTTCTTCATACTATATAAATAAAATTGAAACCATTTATTCTTCATATACAAAAATTAGCATTTGCAGAACAAATAAATTTGTTCTTTATCATTGTATAACAATACTGTGCCATATAAATATACTGTTCTAAAACTACATGAATAAATTAATATTTAATATATAAGTATGTATTTTAAATACTATAGAATTATGTGTTGAGATATATTGGACATGTTTGCTCTATTTATTGGTAATAAGGCTCAATGCATTTACTGTTTTATTCCTTTTATTTCTAGTCATTGTTCCTTTACATGAAGTCCTACTCACAGATAGCTAGAGGTGGCAAAGAGTATATACATTTCCATAGTGTTAGTCAATTATCTAATAAAATAATTTTGTTGATTAGAGTATATATAAAAATACATATTTTTAAAATGTTTCAATACTATATCTAGATGCCTGAAAATAGAGATAGCTCTAATCAATATTTTTAATTGCTGTGAGTCTTAACAACTTAAACATCTAAACTATAGAATATCTAATATGGCATATTTTCAGTTAAACTGAAATGCCATTATTTTAAAAATATAGCCATTACTGTAATCCTAAAATGTTTTAACAAAATAATTTAATAAAATAATTTGGGGGAAGAAATTAATAAAATAATTTAATAAAATAATTTGGGGGAAGAAATTTTAACTAGGACACATAGTTATGGGAATTTACTCTCACTCCTGATTCTTAGAATACTTACAGTTAATAAGTTCTTAAAATAAAAGCATATATATAGAGACTGTTTATATATACATATATGCATATATATCCATATCTATATGTATATATTATATATATGTATATAGACAGACAGACAGGGGTCTATAGCATCTATCTCTAGTGTCCTCAACATCCATTTCTATTTTTCTTCATATGATAGTAGGTGTTTTAGAACTGACACCAGCATAAGTTTACAATTTATCTGTTTGAAAAACCCTTAAATCTACAGCTGTGGTCATGCAACTCTCTCAATGAAATGGACTCAAACATCTGTCAACTTGACATCTCCCTTTGGACCACATGTAGAAGATATCATACACTTAATTAGGATAAATCTATTACTGATTCCTAACTCAAGTATTACATTTTCTCTAGACTCAAAGCCTTCCTTATTCTAGTAATAAATACCATCATTTTGCTTGATTGTATTAATCAAATTCTTGAATTCATCATTGACTTTTCTCTTTACTCAATCTTCACATCAGCAAGGGGCGAAGATGATTGGAAAAATGTACCTTGCAAAGTGGGAAAACTATAAATTCAACAACAAAAAATAGCAAAAGGATTTTGTGATTGGTCCTTCAGAGAAAGAACATTTACCTAATCTAACTGATAAAGGTATGAGAGCTCTACTTTCCTTTGGAAAAGCCAGTTAGCTAATACAAAAAGTAACCCCACTTATCAACTGAACCTAGGGTGAACTTTTAACAAGTGGTGTGATCAAATTCTTATTAGTGCACTAGTTGTTATTTTGAAAACACATACTATGGGCTTTATCTGTTTGGTTATGTTTTGAGTGAATTTTTTGTCTTTCTTTCTGTCTTCTCGATCTTTTATCAGAGTACATATTAAATGTATCATATTCTAGTTGAATCCTTCCCAGTAATAAACTGCTTCATTTCCTTCCTGTAATTTTTGTTCCTTTTTGGGTCACACCCAGCAATGTTCAGGGGTTACTCCTGGTTCTACCTTAGGCAGTTACTCTTGGCAGGACCATATGGGATGCAGGGATCCAATCCAGGTGGCCACATGCAAGGAAAACAGCCTACATGCTGTAATATAGTTCTAACCCTCCCCTCCTGTTTTTAAAAAAGTTTTCAGTGTTAGCAATGGATTTTTTAATTATATTTTCAATACCTACTATTTGTGAACTAGCACATCACTTCATTTATTTCTGTCTCATTTTCCTCAGATGAACAACCAAGAACGATACCTCATGAGTTACTTTTGATAGAAGTGAACGTAGAGTAGTGCATCTGTTGATTATTTGTTAATTATTAAGTGTTGTTCAGTATTTTTTCATTATTAAATGTTGTTAAGTAGTTTTCCATTACTAAGTGCTGTTATTATTCTGACAACACAAGGCAATCCTTTGTAATACAAGAACTCACCCTTATTCATTTTAGTGCTCACCAGTTTGTCTACTACCCCACATAAGCTCTGCCTGGTTCTTCTTCACTGAACATTTACCAGCTCACTAAGTAAATTTGAAAAAATAAACAAGAGCATGGGAAAAGATGTAATTTTTCCACTTTTTTCAGAACCTGTAATATTCATAAAGTATATTTTTATTCATAAAATATTTATGTAAAATGCACAAAAACATGTGTACTTAAAGTCCATACTGTGGCAGTCACTTCTTGTTAGGAAAATATACTTTAATAGGTATTTTCTCATGACAATTTATAAACAAAATATTAACATAAAATAATTAGTAGTAGTAGCTGTCTAGAATGCTATTCATATTCAATTATTCAATGTATTTTTCAAATCAGAGAAAATTTACATAGTCCTCATTACTAGGGTATAAAGCACACAAACACAAATTTCTATTATATATTTTGTAATCAATTAAATTCACAGATTTTTCTCAAGTTTTGCTCTTGTGACTTTACAATAGTGGAAAAATGAGAAAAATAAGTAGTAAATGGATAAATTGAAAACATAAATTCAAAAGTTTTCTGAAAAATGTACAGTCTTTGCTTCTATATAACCTCTGAGGTTTTATGTTATTAAGGCATGTAGGGAAATTTAATTTCTCATTCCCATTTACTTTATAGTATATATTTTAATTAAGAAAAGTCAGTGTCCACCTTTTGGGGGATTGAAATACATATTAAATCCATTAAACATTTCATGATCAATATAACTTCTAGACTTACTACAAGATTATTTTTCTTACTGGTGCCTAGGGATAAGAATTATTGTTCTTCATGACCTTGTGCCTACACAAAGATGCTAAAAATCTTTTCATGCTGACAAAATATCTATATCTGCCTCAAGAGAAAATTTGAAATTCATGTACCTTGTTGCATGTAGTTTTACAGTCATATTTTTTTATGTCATGAGTCTACCTGCATGTCCTATCTCTGAAATGAGCCAAGATTGGTTCTTTTTACTTAAACATTGTTCTAGACTTATCATATTACCTTTTGTTAATATGAACTAAGAAATAAATTGGTTGATTAGCAAAAGTAGCAGAGATGAAAGGACAATGTGAAATTAGATTGAGAATAATAATAGAGAAAGTTTTATGTGTACTGCAGGCCTAGGAACACAAAGTATGAGGAACTGGAAGGGAGAAAATTAAGTCAGAAAATTTATGAGTCAAAATTTATGAGTCATGAGAATACTAGGGTACCAAGTCCATAATGCTATATTTGAGTAATATACATAGAAAATCCAGCATCAATTTCAATTAAACTTCATGAAAATTAACCTCTTCTTCACTGACTTTTATCCCATTACATCTTCACAATAATTAATAATTACCTAAAGTTAGCTTCAGTAGTCCATTCTGAATTCATCACATTGAATTACTTTGTTGTTTGGATCATAATTAATTCATAGTACTATTTCCATTGTCTTATATTATCATCTAATATCATATAACATACACAAAATTATACACCTGCATATATATGTGTGTATTTATTCTGGAATGTTGTACAATCTATTTCATACTAAATTTTCTTAGGGAAGACACACAGAAAATGTGACAATTCAGTTCAAAGTAAAATGTAACTTTTTAAGCAAATGTACGTTTCTAAGAGGCTTCATTTGAAGTTTAAGACAATCTATGTGAAATATCACTGTCTTCCCGTTCATCATCGATTTGCTCGAGCGGGCCCCAGTAACATCTCCATATGTCCTGTCTTATGCTAGTAGAGCCCAAGGCATCTGCTTGCTCCAGGAACATAAAGAGCCTCAATCCATTCCAGAATGAGGTCTATAATTGTTACTGGTATTTGGCATATATATCAAATACAACACGGGTAGCTTGCCAGGCTTTGCCGTGCAGGTAGCATACTCTTGTAGGCATCTCTAAGTCCAGCATTTATTGATGAACCGGCGTGGCGGGGAGCCGGGCGCTGATAGGCTGGTCTGCTGGGTGGAGGTCTGACGAGAGAGAAGTCCGGATGTGGAAAATGGAGGCCCTCATGGAGTGGGGACTTGTCTGGCTTGTTGCGAGGCTCTGCTGGGATGGTGGGCCAGGGCTAGAACCCACCATCCCTCCCAGGCGCCTCGTGAGCTGCTAGTCGCAGGGAGAGCCAGTAGCAGCCCTGCCCCATGTCTGCAAGTTTCCCTTCTGGTGACCTCTGCAGTGAATTACAGCCACCTTTGAAGGGAGATAAACTGCCTGCAATAATTGATCAATTTCCCTGTGATATTTGATGGGGGAGACATTAGCAGTAAGAAATGATCTCTCCTTCCAAACTGTGGCATGTGCATAAAGCACCAGGAAGGCATATTTGGAGTCTGTATATATGTTAACTCTCTGTCCCATTTCGAGCTCCAGAGCTCGGGTGAGGGCAATAAGCTCAGCCAGTTGAGCACTGGTTGAGGGCAGTGCCCGTGCTTCTAAAGTAAGACCTTGATCATTCACTACTGCATAGCCAGCCCTTCGGATACCCTTCTCCATGAAGGAGCTGCCATCAGTAAACAAAG
Organism: Cryptotis parvus; assembly: GCA_021461705.1. Taxonomy (NCBI): domain Eukaryota; kingdom Metazoa; phylum Chordata; class Mammalia; order Eulipotyphla; family Soricidae; genus Cryptotis; species Cryptotis parvus. The sequence continues at coordinate 43,633 of JAJIBD010024700.1, read as the reverse complement.
TTAAATCGCAGCAGGGTAGGGAGGATGTGTCAAGATCCTCCCGGCCACATAAGTTTGCGAAATAATCTCACAACCATGCTCTGAGCTACCTGTTTGGTCTGGAAGGAACGTGGCAGGGTTGAGACTGGCATACTGCGAATAGCCACTGCAGGTCCCTCTAGGAGTAGTGCCTGTCTGACAGCCATAGTTGACTCTTAGCTCTGAGAATTACGGAGCCCAGACATGTTGTGAGGTGAATTGACTGTTAGATCTCTTCCCAGAGTTAAACTCCTTCTGGTACTAGGAGAGCAGGAGTAGCCAGAGCCCTGAGACAGGCTGGCCAACCCTTAGGTGCTACATCTAGCTCTTTGCTGAGATATTCCACTGTCTGCTGGGCGGGACCTAGGGGCTGAGTAACAACTCCAAGTGCTTTTTCTCCCCTCTAGTCCCTTTCAGTAAGGGGGATAAGTCACCTTAGAGTAATCCCCTTCAAGAACCCTTCATACAGCACAGCTAGGGTAGCAGGGTCCAACAGACACTTTTTACAAAGATCAAGGTGTTTGCACAACTCCCAAAATAACTTAATATAGGGAATTTCTGACTGTTTCCCCATACCTTGACATAACAGGTCTAGCTGACAAAGAGTAACATAATTGATACTTCCCTCCTCCAGCCGTTTTCACCACCATCCAAAGGATACCCGGCCATGCCTTAGTGCAGAAAAAATATCAGCCTGTCCTTCTTGAGAGTTTCAGGATCAAACACTTGCCAGTTTTTATGAATGCACTCTAAAGGAGTAACTCTGGGGCTGGCAGTCCCCATCTGTAGAAATAAGGAGATTCCTGAGCGTCCCTAGGGTCCCTATTCACTACCTGATGGGGTGAAGAGAGCGCCTCCCCTTCAGCTTACAGGTTCAAACCTTGCAGCATGGGTTTGAACTGTCCTTATTAGCTGCCTCTTGGTGATGAGGTCTGCCTCCTCCATAAATGCCCTGTGTCACAACAAGGCCAAACCAGCATCAGGAAGCCAGGCAAAAACATTGTGCTTCCTGCAGAGATCCTAGTCACGCGAGGAGAACCACTACAGTTGGCTGTGGGTGTCAAACCCTGCTGAGGGCTTGAAATAGCCCACCCTGGATGAACCAAGGAGGTCTGAGTGCCAGACACATCAGCCCCGGATCCTGATGATGTAAGTGGGCGCCAGCCTCCACATGAATGGGGCAGTATGTAGATACTTAGAGGTTTCAGCCATTCCCTGCTGCCTAGTGTTCTGAAGAAAGGTTTGTGAACTCTCTTGGGGAGGAGATGGAGATGGATTAGATCTTTCCCAGGGAAGCAAGCTTTCTCAGGGTGAGTCCCAACGAAAATAGGATCCCACCTAGAGGAGAGTCTAGGGGTTCTGCATTCTGGTGAGACCAGAAGATAGAGACGAAGAAGAGGATATCTCATGGCACATGTGGAGGTCTATATGCAAGCCTCTAAGCCGAGGTGAGGCCTTGGCAGGCCACTTACGCTGCGGTTAGGGCACGCACTCCTCTCGGGGTCACGGGACAGAAGGAAGAGCAGCAGCAGCCCTTTGGAGTTGCCCGAAAAGGAACCCGACTCCCTAAACTGCAGCATTCCAGTCTCCAGGGGAAAGTGGGAATCACAGAGAAGGGAAGTCGGACAGACTTTCCATCCACCTTAAAAACGGCCATGCGGTGCTAGTCACATTCTAACTGGAGGGTGGATGCCCGTTTTTCAGGTAGGACTATAGGACTAGGTGTCCGAAAACAAAGAGACAGGTAACAGATCTGGAATCTGGCCACACTACTCTTCTGCTGTGGGTGTGATCCCGGACGAGCTCCCAGATGATGCAGATGAGACAGAAGCAGCGGCGGCTGGTCTCTGTGTTTGATCGCAATCCCAGGTTCTTCAATATTTTCAAGAATGAAAATATTGAATAATAAAGATGCTCAGACTCAGAATTAGAAAGTAGAAAAGATCATGTTTGTTATTGCAAGCATCATGTTGACGATCATGGGAGAGAAATTGTTTTTGTTTTGTATTGTTCTGTGTAATATACCTTCATGAAATCTCCTTCCTGGCTGCTCAGGGGGTAGCAGTGGAGTCAACACAACATGGAAGTGAGCCACACAATCCCATATGGTGGCTAGAGCAAAGCATCATGGAGGGATGGAACGTCACTCCCACTGACATTATTTTGAAGCTGATTAGGAAGTTGGAAACCCCAGAAAGACCACAGGACTTGCCAGAAGATCAGAGTCAGGTCAAAGAGTTGATCTATGATAGGAATATACTTTTTTTTTTTTTTTTACAAAAAATAAGATTTACTTTATTTTATTTTTTAAAATTTTTATTATACCACCATGAGGACTTCCATTTTCCACATCCAGACTTCCTCCTCGTCAGAACTACACCCAGCAGACCAGCCTATCGCAGCCCGGCTCGCGCGGCCGCTTGTGGCTGCCCGGTTCATCAATAAATGCTGGATTTTGAGATGACTACAAGAGTATGCTACCCACATGACAGAGCCTGGCAAGCTACCTGTGTCGTATTTGATATGCCAGATACCAGTAACAATTATAGACCTCATTCCCATGACCTGATGGAATGGTTTGAGGCTCTTTATGTTCCTGGAGCAAGCAGGTTCCCTTGGGCTCTACTTGCATGAGACAGGTCATATGGAGATGTTACTGGTGCCCGCTCGAGCAAATTGATGATGAACGGGAAGATAGTGATACAGTGATAGAGAGGAAATCAATCAATTATGTGAAATAACCCCAGGTAATATTTTGCTGTCTTTAACAAAAAATAGATTAGATCTAAAAGTAACAACATATCATCTGTGTACACATAATCATTTCAAAGGGAAGATATTTAAAACCATACAAACTGCTACCTGCCCAAATTTATACTTGCTCTATCTCAATAGAGCAGAGAGACAATCATTCTCAAGTCCAGTATGGAGGCAGGATGTGAGGGAGAAAGTGAGAGATAGGGAGATGCAGAAAAGGAGAAAAGAGAAGAATGTGAGAAAATTAGAACTGTAATTTTGGAAAACATATTCACATGGAAACTTTTCTTCGTTTTACCTAGATTTTATTCAAACGGCCATTTCTTTGTATCAGAATAACCCATTAAAGTATCTTTAATTATGATATATTAACTGACAGTAATATAGGATGTCAATATCATCATGGTAATAAAGCAATAGTATCATCAGAAGAAAAAATTTTAAATAAAGTAGTTATTATCTTAGATAGCTTCAGAGAGAAGCATGTTTGAGAACCACACATTAGTGAACTGAATCTTTTTTGGCTCTTACATGAAATACGTACATATCAAATATGTTTTCATAAATTTTCTCAAAAAGTATATGCTTGTCACATATATTGTGGTAGCAAACCATAAACAAGTATATATAAGTATACATATCCTCATATATTTTATATACAGGTATATGAAAATATGCTCTTGTAAACCAATATTAAATAAAATAAAATAATGAATTAGCCATCTTTGAAAATTAAATCCAGTCAAAGAACCTCTTAATTCATAATAAGAAGTTGGAGAGTGATTTTTAATGTGACAGAGATAATAGAATAGACCCATAGTTGGAGAAAGTGAGAGAGAGAAACAGAGTTTATTACTCTGTTTTTATTATACTAGAAAGTTACAGAAGGTCTTCTTTCCTATGTTGTTTTCTCTGTAAATTCTCTGCCTTCCAAACTGATTTTTTTCCAATGAGCTTTTGTTTTATAACATTTCAATTCTAAGCATACTGGCCTGTTGTTTGGTACAAATTGATTATAAATTTTCACAACTCAGTTTGAAGTAAAAAGTTAAATTTACTGTCATGATTCCATGTCACTGGCACCACATGGAATCAAAGGTAGGAATTGCAGAAATCATGCAGTTCAGCTCTGCTTGGATGAAAATAGAGAAATATCATGCAGAGCAAAGACAGTAAGAAGAAAAGGAACAAATGTAGAATGAGCTGTTCCATATTACGGGATATAAAGAAACATTGTAATGGAATAAAAAATGGCCAAAGTCAACAGAATCTGAAGTTACCCTACATAACTGAGCTTACCAAGGTGGAGACTGTGAGGTGGAGGTTATAGGAAAGAGCCTTATGTCAATGGTATAGCAAAGATGACAGACACTGAAGGTGGGTGTGAAGCATTTTGTGCTTGAAACTAACACAACATAAACAAGACATTAAAAATAACACAACAAGCATTTCATGCTTGAAACTAACACAACAGTATTATAAATGACAATTAAATTAAAATTGGGGTAGGGAGATGGGAAGCACATTATTTAATTTGATAATATTATCAAATTAAAATAAAAATTAAAGATGGTTTTGGTTCCATGTTTACATAACAATTATTTCCTTCATTCAGACTTTTAGAGTTCACAATTAAGAAGACTATAAGACAATGATGAAGTCTATTGCTTTAAATTACTTTTCCCAGGGCTAAGTTGATTTAATTGTCTACCAATTCCATGTCCTCACCTTTCAACAAAGGTTTATAATACTGTGGTCCTTAGGCAAAACTAAAAAATAAAGCCTGCACACACACACTAATAAAGAAAACAGGTAGAAAGAAAAGTTGCAATAAAATATAAACTGTTGGTAAATTAATTGGGTAAGAGGATGTCTTATTTTGTAGGTAAGAGTACTAAGAGATTCTCTTAGATAGTTCTAAAAACAGAAAAAAAATTCATATAGCTCATTTGCATTACTGTTGTGTATTATTTCAGAATTACAGTACAGAAAATTCAGCAACCAAGCTTTGAAGGGATAGAAATTCAACAAGTTTTGAAATGAAGATCGATACATATATTATTCATCTATTTACACCCTATAAATACCACATTTAATTGGCATTAATTATTAAGTTACTGGGTGTGTTGTTTTATTAACTTAAATAGTAACACCTTGCACATTTATGGTTTGAATCAATGAAAGAAATGAAAACTTTTATCTAAGTATCTAAGTAATAGTTGATGACTGTTTATTCAGCAAGTAAATAATTTTTTGTTACTGTTACATGAGAAGAAAATTTGAAAGTAATAAAATGTTTTTAGTGAGAAGGGTATAAAAAGGGTACAAAAAGGATAAAAAATTAAATCCAAATTAAGGCAGAATGGAAGGGGTGGGAGTGAAAGAAACTAAACATACAGAAAACATATACAAAAATGGCACAAGTACTTATCAATAATGACCTTGAATATAAATGGATTAAATGTTCTAATTAAAATTTAGTGATTCACAGGGCAGAGCTGCAACCAGCTTTCCCAATGCTTGGCAGATCATGTGGCACCCAGGAGGGAGGGCAGGTTCCAGTCTACCACCCCAATATTACCTCAGAAGAAGCCAGAGGAGCCACGTGCACCATAATCGCAGCCATTTTCAAGGTCTGGATGCCACAGCTTGTCAGAACTCTACCCCAGAAACTCTACCCCAGGTCTTTGCAGCTAAAGTCACCAGGCTTCCGTCGAGATGGAGCTGGGGTTCCTTCCCCACCTCTGTCCCACCCAGAAGGCTCGGTGGACCCACCCATGAACCGCAGGGTTGTTGGCCATGATCCAGAGATACAGACACACAGGGCAGAGCTGCTGTTGGCTCTCGCTATAGCATGTGACCACAAAGCAGATGCACAATATCTTAAACTACTAGAAACCAACTATGTTTTAGAAACTCAGAACGTCAATGCAAGAACACAAATCAGCTGCTTAGCCCATAACAAACCAGAAAAAATCAAAGTCATTATTCTATCAAAACTATTGCTATATATGGGCTGTAGTGGTTAATATAATTATAGCCAGCTAAGGGAGCAGGCATAGGGATAGGGGGGTCAGTAGGAAATGAAGGTCTTTGGTGATGGGAACACACTGGTGGTAGAATTGGTATTGAATGATGAATCTTCCTTACAACTGCATTGCAAAAAACTTTGTACTTTGTAAATCATGATGTTTGAATAAAAAAATGCTAAACAAAAATAAATAAAATAAAATAAAATGAAGTGATTGACAAAATGTGCAAAAGAATAAGACCAATAATATGCTATCTGTAGTAGAATCACTTTGGAACCAAATACACGAGTTGAAAATGGAAGGATGAAAAATTGATATCTCATGCAAAAGATAAATAAAACACAAAAATATTGATACAATATCATAATGAAAGTTAGTTATAATTATTTTAACAAAATAGAGTTTAATTGCTGTTATGATAATAGATTTAACAGGACATCATATATTGATGAATTATAAATCTATCAAGAAAATATAAATATTATGAACGTATACATACCTTACAAAAGACTTCTAAAACATGAAGCACAAACAGTTAACAGACCTAAAGGTATTAGCAAACAACTTACAATAATAGTTGGACACTTTAAGACCTGACTTTCAGAAATGAAGCAAAGGTCTAGGTAGAAGATCAATTAGAAAGTAGAGCATTTGAACAACACTTCATCGATGGACCTAGTAGATAGAGAAAAACATCCAATTCCCCAAAATAACACTTATTTGACTCAAATCTACAGGGAACAGACTCTAATAGCTATTATGTATGTAGACATATTTTTATTACTCATTAAAAAGTCTAATGAAAGTTAAAATAATAGTCATTAATCCATTTTTATATCTACAATGCAATAAAACAGAAGAAAACAGAGAAATACAAGTCCTATATATCATACTAATATTCTTAAATAAGTGGTAAAAATTAATAAAAATAGAAATTATACAATACTCTTATGTAAATACTCTAATGTAAATTATGTAAAAACACATAAAAAGCATACCAAATTATATGGGACTAAGTAAAGCTACTACTTATAGAAAAATATTAAAACTCATAATACTGTTATTAAATTTAAAGAAAAATACCCTACTTTTACTCTAAGAATTTAGAAAATGAAGAATCAACTACGTAAAGACACTAGAAGGAAACGATTAGTATCATATGTAGACATATGACTGTCTAACTACAAAAGTTGAAAGTGTTCAAAATTAAGTGTCATGTATGAGTACAATATGGCATTTAATAGAATATGTAGATGATATATACTATAATAATGCATTGAAGGATGTAAATGTTAAAAAATTAAGCACAAATTTTTATTATGTAGAGCAGAAATAGTACCTCATACCTGCCTTGCACAGAGCTGACCAGAGTTTGATTCTTGACAACCTATATTGTTCCTCGAGGACAGCCATGAGTTACCCATGAGCACAGAGCCAGTAGTATGCCTGAGGACATCTAGGAATGGCCCAAAAAAAAAAAAAATGATTTGAGCAATGAAATTAATTCACAATGTTATCATGCAAAAATAAATAAAAATTAAAAATGAACCTAATTAATCAAAAAGTTAATAATTCTGCAATTGATTAGCACTAAAGTGATCATGTGTAGTATATGTAAGCCAACAAATTCAATGCGGAAAACTGATGAAAATTTAATTGTCAGTACTTGAAAATTTTCAATAAAAATTAACTAAAATTACATATCTATTTGGTGTTTCTTTTCATTATGTGAACTTCATAAACATATGCTAAATCTCATGAGGATGTGTTAGGACTAAGTCCATGGCTCTTTATATTTTTCACATTCAAACTATTAAGAAATATTTCACTAGAATGTACTCTAAGATAGTGGGAAGGGTGCACACAAGAGTATATTTTGGTGGAAGAAATTTAATAAACTGTGCCTTTCTATTTATCACATTATTGTCAGAGAAGGATTTATATTTCAATGGAAAGCCAAGGAATTTTAATATAGAAGGCTGGGGAACGATAGGAAGAGAAGGGAAGGCTCAAAGAGTGCATTCATAAATTAACACTGGTTCCGAGAAAGTTTTGATGACCTAACATGTAAATCTAAAGGCAAAGTCAATTTATCCAGCTTCTTGGTCTGGCCCTATTTGTTATTTATGCTTTTAATTTTGGCTTAGACAGCAGTCATAAGTTTACTTAAATAAATAAATATATAAGAGTCTGTCTGGGTTCGCCTCAGGGAATTAAACTGATTTCATACATCTTTTTCCTTGAACTGGATTAGACCGTTTGAAGATAAATATAACTGTGGAATGGAAAGATATTGTTGAAGACCTAATGTGATTAGTCTTATCTTCCAAACAGTTATATTTCCTTCTGAGGTAAAAATAACTTACCTTTGAAGTTCAGTAGAAAAAAGAAAATATTTTCTATACATGTACTGAAAGCCAAATTGTAGCAGTCTTAAGAATTATAGGGGAATATTGGAGAGCAATAATAAGCATATTAGCAACTTAATATTTGACTAATAAATAAACTAAAGAGTTTATTTTTCTTATTTGTAATGCATACACATATCCTAAGACCTCCATGAGAAAAGTTTATAGTGTTTACCTAATAATCTGTAAAAGTGAGTTAGAATATTTTAAGACTAACTGCATTTGAGACAAACAGTAATAAGTATCATCCAAAAATATTTTTTCAAAACAAAGTACTGAGCTATTTTTAAAATGTGCATTAGTAAGTTTTAATTTAGAACTTATTTTGTAAATTTACTTGGGACACCATACTTAAATTTACAGAGCACTGTTAACCAATGGTACTTCAATAGAAAAAGAAAAAAATGAATGCGAGCATGACAATTGAGGGAAAAAATCTTCTTATTCTCACATTTGTGTATGTATAAAACCATATTGCTTAAATAAATAATTTTAGTGTAAAATGATAAAATGTCATGACTCAAAATAATTGTATTTATCCATATTAATAGAGAAAATGTAGAAATAATAATTAATGTTGTAAGCTAAGAGTTATATACAACTGTTAAATTGTGTGCTTCTGCTTTGATGCAGTAATTATATATATAAAATATCTATTAGCAATAAAATGTTATTTTACTTCAAATTTATACACATATAAATAAAATTTTAAAATGAGATCATCATAAACATTCATCTACCCAATCTTCATTTAATAGACATATACTTTGCATCTAATAACTTATAGAGACTGTTGTATATGTTATGGGAATAACAATATAAAAAGTTCTTTGTTATGAAATTTTGGAGCTTATAATTTAGCAGGCACGGGAGATAGTATCCATATGTATTAATAAGTATATGTTTACAGAGTTGCTAGAAATTATAGAAAGGTTAATAAAACAAAAAGAGTAGTGTGAAGTACAAGAGCACACAAGTATTTGGGGATTTTGCTATTATTACAGGATAGTAAAAATAAAATCCTTTTTTGGGTAATATAGCATTCTAGTAAAAAAACTGAATTAACTAGAGGAAGAAATTATACCATTGTCTAGGAAAATATGTTTCACATAGAGAACATTGGAAGATTGAACTTAGTGGTTCAGATATAGAAATATACTTGAATGTTTTAGAAACACCAGAAAGTTCATTGTGGATATCACTAAGTGAACATGGCTGAAAAGGAAGAGAAGTCATAGAAACTGTAGTTAGCCTATAATTTAGTAATGTTTAATAAGGACCTGGGTTTTTCTCTATTGAGCAGAAATTGTAATGACTGAGGTTAAGCAGAAAAGAGACATCAATAGCTAAACTATAGAAATAATCCAGGAGGTCACTTGAGTAGAAGAATGCAATGATAAGAGAAATAAGTCAGAAGGAGAATCACAGTAAGACACTTTCAGAATGAGTACAATACTGGTGATCTTAATCATATAAGAGATATAGAGGAACAAAGCAAGAGTTAGTTAAACCCAACATAAATAAACCCTTGGATTTTGATCACAAAATTGAGGTCACCAAAGGCAGGAGAGAGCAAGCTAACAGGATTCTAATGGAAATGGTAACAGACTATTTGGTACTTAGATGGTAGAGTGGTATAGTAACTTTATACCTTAAAACCTTATTTTCATAGCAGCACTGTTCACAATAGCCAAAACCTGGAAACAACCAGTATGCCCGAGAACTGATGACTGGATAAAGAAACTGTGGTACATCTACACAATGGAATACTATGCAGCTGTCAGAAAAAATGAAGTTATGAAATTTTGCTATAAATGGATGGATATGGAAAGAATCATGTTGAGTGAAATTAGTCAGAAGGAAAGGGAGAGACATAGAATGACTGCATTTATTTGCATGGCATAAATATACTAGGTGATCTTACCAAAAGTGGAAATTACCACAAGCGTGTGGGAGTCAGAGGTTGGTTTAGATAGAGAAAGGAACATGAGTGAATAAATGTCTAAAGTTCTGATGCTAACATAGAACTGAGCATTAAAGACAGACAAAAAATGCAAATGATGGCTTCTAAGTGTACGTAGTGCAACCCTCAATGTGTGGGAGAAGGAGGAGAGAGAGAGGGAGAGGGAGAGGAGATAAAGAACCTGCCATTTAGGCGGGATGTGGGAGGGGGAGGGAATTGGGGACATGGGTGGTGGCTGAGGGGCACTGGTGGAGGGCGGGGTGCTGGAACACTGTGTGACCGAAACCCCCAAGAGTGAACAACGTTGTAATTGTATATCTCATGGTGGTATAATAAAATGTTAAAAAAAAAAACCTTATTTACACTTAGATTTTTGTAAACTAATGTTAAAACAATATTTTTAAATGTATAAAGGAACAAATTGTAGTATGTAAACACATTCATTGAGGGATTTTTACTGTATTATGTCACATTTTATGATATTTTAAAAGTTTTTTTTTCTTTTTCAGAAAAACAAAAGTATAAAAAGATGTCATAATAAGAGTAAAGGGTATTGACTTAATAGTAAAAAGAAAGGGTATTGTGTAGAGAGGAACAGTGCTTATAGTCAATAATACTTTCCGGCATCTGAAAATTCTTGGTAAATCAGAAGAAAAGTAAATTTTTTGATAAAAAAGATGTGTTAGTATATATTATTAGCATACTCATTTTTATACCAATGAAGCAATAAAGCATAACATTTCATGTATATATGTAAGGAACTCATGAAAGTCATACATCTAATGGAAAAACACCTAGATGTTCTTCCATTTTCTGTTGCATTACTCTCCTGCTCTAAAATGGCTAAGGAGAACCATAGTTGAATGAGATCATAGTTGCCTAGGCATAGGTGATGGGACCAACAGTTCTATTTCTTTTATGAAAAAGATGCAGGCTCAAGACACCTGGCCAGTTGCTTTAGCTTTTATAACCTTCTGTGTACCTGTAGCTTGTTTGTACATGCCTCAGAGCTACATGGAAACAGATTGGTGCCTCCAATGGATACTAAATTTAACTGTCATAAAATTTGGTTTTATGAATATTTAATACCTTGCTCATTCTATTCCTTCCTATTGATGTCAGGATTCAAACGATGTATTTGATCTACATCTTACTGGTTTTTGAAATGCCATGCCTGCCATCTGTACATTAGCTTACTTTTTTATTTTATTCCTCTAATACTTTACAAAATGTGATGTCACATTATTTATTGATAAAATAAATAAGATTGGTCATGTGTAACTGAATACAAAGGACAAAGGAAATTTATATTGTTTTATTCACTTTTGTAATGTAGGCAACATATTCTATAATAAATTTAAGAAACAAAAGAAATAGAAGTTACATGGATTGTTTGTATGTCCTGAGTTATTAAAGGGGAAATTAAAAATAATAGATTGACCAAAGTAACTATACTATTTCAGTTTACAAATGCATAAGTTTAAGTCAGTGAGATATCAAAAATGTATACCAGTAATGTAGTTATCTACCTTCAAAAAAAAGATATTATTTATGTCTGTAATACCAAAGAATAATTGATATTTACACAAAAACACAAAAAATTAACTGGTAAGATAAAATCAGAAGTAATTAAATTGGTCTTCAAAAAGACTATGCTTTCGGGACCGGAACGATAGCCTACCGGTAGGGCGTTTGCCTTGCACGCAGCCGGCCTGTGCTGGCCCAGGTTCAATCCCCGGCATCCCATATGGTCCCCCGAGCACCGCCAGGAGTAATTCCTGAGTTCAGAGCCAGGAGAAACCCCTGAGCATTGCCGGGTGTGACCCAAAAGCCAAAAAAAAAAAAAAGATTATGCTTTCAATATATACAAGGGAAGGAAAATTATAAAGTGGTGGAAAATGTACGACATCTGAAATACCAAGAATCAGAAAAAAAAGAAACTGTAATATAAATATCAGAATTAAAAGGTAATAAGAAAACAATTAAGATCATCTGTTTTACAAAACTGTAAATGTTTTAAGATTTAGGAGTATAATTTTCTCACACCATACGGAGTACCAAAATGTCATTATCTCTATTCCACTGTTTATATGATCATTTCATCCACTAACATCACCATGGTAACCTAGTTGTGTTGACAGATACATGGTTGAGATGGTAAGATTTTGTTGGATATTGATTATTGATTTACTTTATTTTTATATACCACATAGAAATGAAGTCATCCAGCAATTTTCTTCCTATTTCTGATTTCTTTTACTAAACCTAACACTCTGTAGTTCCATTCATATTGCAGAAAAAAATTAAAACTTCATCTTTTATTATCGTTGTGTCTCATTATATTACACGCACACACACACACAGAGAAAACTTTAACATTCACTCATCTATCACTGGGAATTTGGATTTCCAGGTTGTGGAATAGTTATGCAATCATAAAATGAACATTAGGGTACATCACTACACTAGATCACTAGACATCCCATTGTTCATCAATTTTCTCGAGTGGGCTCCAGTAACATTTCCATTTGACCCTATCAAGTGCCAGTGTAGCTCAATGGCATCTGGTTGCTTCAGGAATACGAAGAGCCTCAAACTGTTTGTTCATGGTCTTGATGAAAAAGTCTGACCATCTTGTAGGTGGGCAGCCACGTGATCTTTTGACGTCCCATGGGATCCAGTTGGTAATGGCTCTAGTCCAGTGGTTGTCTCCAAATCGCATTACATGTCCAGCCCATCTGATTTTCGATGCCTTGGCAAATGTAACATAATCTTTTTTAATTTGTTTTGTATTCTTTGGTTATTTTTTATTGGGGTTGGTGGCCACATCCAGCTGTTCTCAGGGTTAACTTCTAACTGCAGTCAGGGACCAGTCATGATGGGTCTCTGGGGAACATACGTGGTTTGAACCAAGGTTGGATATAGGCAAGGCAAGCACTTGACACACTGTACTATCTCTTCTGTCCTGGAGGTTCTTGGTTTAATATCTTAACATATCTCTATACTTTATTCCATAGAGGCTAAGTCAGTGTATATTCCAATCAACAGTGTGGATTAGGAAATGTGTTCCCTTATTACTGCACCCTCAGCAGCACTTTTTCCTGCCTTTTGATATAGACCATTCTCACAGTTGTGAGGTAATATCTCATTGTAGTTTTGATTTATATTTCTCTGATACCCAATGATGAAGAACATTTTATTATGTGTCTGTTGGAATATATCATTCTTCAGTAGGGAAATTTCTATTCAGTTTTTTCTCCCAGTTTTTTGATAGGGACAATTGTTGTGAAGTTTGTTATTGCTTTGAATATCTTGGATGTTATCCTTGAGTCAGATATATGATCTACAGACATTTTTTCCCTATTAAGTAAGATGTAATTTTTTGGGGGGTAGGGTTGCACATATTATAGTTCTCAGGGCTTACTTCTGGTTCTGTACTCAGGGATCACTCCTGGTAGTGCTTGGAGAGTCATATACGGTGCCAGGAATCATATTCATGTCAACTGTGTACAAACCAAGTGCCTTGCAGGCTGTACTATCCTTTTTGCACCTAAAGTAAAGTGTCTTTATTATAGCATAATTATTTTAATTGCTAAACAATATTTGAAAATTCTTAATTAGACTCATAAGAAAAAACAGAGAAAATCTTAAAGCATATCCACAGTTAATAGGGAAACATTACAACAGATATCACAGAAATACAAAAGATCATAAAAGACTTCTATGTACAACTGCTATGTGCAACTAACTGAAGAATCTTTAAGAAATGATAATTACATTTTATAATTATACTGTCTCTCAAGATTGAATGGAGATAATTTAAAACCTGACTATTAGTAAAGGAGTGAAATAGAAATTTTACATCTCACTAAAATCAAATGTTCAAGTCCAAATAATGAAAGTTTACTGGGAGCCCTGGACAGCAGCCCCTGGCACAAATGAGGAAGACCTAGGTCTTGCCGGACTTCATCCCTGCAGAAAAAGGAGAGGGATGGACTTGGGAGAAACTCTGCCTTACTGCTGCTACTGCTGAGAAAGGAAAGAAAGAAAGAATGAAGGACACCTATGCAGTGGGGAGCTCTGGATAGCAGCACTTGCTTTACTGGACATGGTTTAGCCTTTTATGCAATATGTGGGTGGAGGGGGTACAAGTACACAACACAGGCCATTTGCAAGCTCCTGGGCCATTGTAACAGATAACAATCTTCACAACAAATGACAATTACTGATTTAGCATTTGCAAGGTAACAATAATTGATTTACATATCCTGTGATCAGAGGTCAGAAGACCAGACACATTCTGCCTCATCTTAGCTTAGATAAGCACAGATGTTTTGGGTGTAACCTTATGGGCAGGGCCTATTTCTGGGTCCTGCCCATAGGGTCTTGTTGAGGGGAAAATGCTGGACCCTAAGGCTAGCATCTCAGAGCCCAACAAAAGTTCATTATTAAACTTTTTAAAGATGGTATATTACCTACTCATTTAAACGTTTTTTAAAAATTTGAGGAAACAATTGTTCCAGAGTTTCTATGAGGTTAATATTTCCTTGACCATTAGCAGACAGACATCACTATAAAAAGAAAATTCAGACCAATATCCTTGATGAAGAAAGATGGAAATATCCTCAACAAAATCTCCATGAATCTATTTCAATTATATATGAAAAGGATTATACTTCATTACCAAATAAGTTTTATTCCAAGGTTGCAGATATGGTTTAACTTAAAGAATTCAGCAAATAATACACCACAAGAAAAAAATTTTTTTAAATTCTATATTAATGTCTTCCTAAATATTATAAATGAAAACCTGTTAACATTTCTAAAATAATCTAAAATTGCATTCTATACTTTAGCAATGAATGAGAATCCAGACCAATTTTAAGAAGTTTATTGATCTATCACATTAATACAGCAATAAAGGCCATACAGAAGCAAGGGTTTCTTGTAATATATGTAAAGAGAACTTATATCTGAACATAATTCTATTTCAAATCAACAACTAGATTCTATTTTGTCTTTTTTTAATTTGGTTTTGTGGACAAGCCAGCTGTCCTCATGAGTTAATCCTGGCACTGTGCTCAGGGATCACTCTTGTTGCTCATGATATGCAGTGCCAGAAATGAATTAAGTAAACCACAAGCCCCTAGCACTGACTTTCTCACTGGCCTTCTTTTATTATTCTTGATTTTCTCTTAGTCCTATATATTATTTCCATAGTACTCTACTCCAGAATATCTTAAGTCTAATCTTTTATACTCTTTTGTTTTAGAGATTCTTGGAATAATGGTAAGAATATATCTTATTCTTACCCAGATATTTTTCAAAACCAAAATAAATCAGATATCTGCACATGACTGAGTTGTCTGGTATACCATGAATGGGGGGGAGGATGAGCCCAGGCCCACCCTAACAGAGCCCAAAACCTCCACACCAAAACTGTACCATGCTTTACAATGCAGGGCTACACTGCTCACATGAGCCCCTTTCAGAAAGTAATCTGTTGAAAAATTCAAAATTCAATTATGTGGGTTTTGTGACTGAAATGAGGGCTTTGTGAATGAAATCTCCTAGCTTTCATAGAGTTGGGAATGGGCTCCTTCCCCTCATTTCCCCCAACTTCTTGGAAGCCTGGCAGTAATATACACCCATTTAAAGTAACCACCCAGTTAAAAATTCAACTCCAGCTGTATCACCCCATTAAAAAATTTGTACACCCTGGAGTGATACCTCAAACTCTGCAATTCTGATAGACCAGGTTAGAACAGCTAACAATTGTCGAGGGTACTAATGCCAACCTAGAACTGAGCATTAAATAGAGGCAAGAAGATACACATGACAACCCTTTAATGTATGTTCTGTAATCCATAGTCTGGAGGGGAAGGAAAAGAGAAAGAGAGAGAAATGGAAAGAAATAAAAGAACCTGCCATGGAGGAGGGCTGGGGAGGGGGGGAACCGGGGGCGTTGGTGGTGGGAAATGGGCACTGGTGGCGGGATGGGTGCTGCAACACTGTATGACCAAAACCCAAATATGAACTCTTTAATTGTATATCTTTGTAATTGTAAAAATAAAAAAATTAAAATAAAAAAAAGAACACCAGATTGAATGGATGTAGTCTAGAAGGCTAGATTATTTTCGGATTAACAAAATATAAACATAGAAGGTTTAATTTTTTAAGTATTTTATTATACCACCGTGAGATACACAATTACAAAGATATAGAATTACAAAGTTCATATTTGGGTTTTGGTCATACAGTGTTCCAGCGCCCATCCTTCCACCAGTGCCCATCTCCCACCATCAACGTCCCTGGTTTCCTGCCCCTACCCCCAGCCCGCCTCCATGGCAGGTTCATTATTTCTTTCCCTTTTCTCTCTTTCTCTTTTCAGAAGGTTTAATTTTGTTACACCATTCTAGTAATATCTTATACAAAAGGCTTAATGACTCCATGTTGAGAAGCAACAATCTTCACTAACTTTCTTCTAAGGAAATATTTTTGATATTCCTCTTAGCATATTATTTATAACAAGCAATATAAAAGAAATTGAGGGCCAGCTATGGTGGCAGGCTTAATGGTTGGAAAGATTGGAAATAATATGGTGGGAAGGTGCAATAATGGTGGGATTGGTGTTGGAATATTGAATGTCTGTTTAGAGACATTTAGTAACTAAACTAGTGACTTAATAAATTTATAGAATCATAAAAAATAGTCACATAATGAATCTCAAGATGATATTGATGATAGATATTAAATAGATGCTTTAGGGAATAGTATTTCATTCTATTTGTCTCATTACAATCTTCATTAACATTTCTAATAATCACTACTCCTTTAGGGTTAGTCAAAATAAATCTTTTCTTTTCTTGCTCATTAAGATTCAGACTCCGGTTTCTAAATATAATCTCACCTGAAGCAAAATCTTACCTTGTTATGAGGTTAGGATATAAGATACCTCACATAACCCTATATAGAAACTTACACATTTGCATGAGTCATTGATATACATATAAAGACAACAATGTACTCATTCTGCTACATATATGGAATTAACATAATAGTACATTTTATAAATGATATATATGTGGTCAATGCTGAAAGAAATAGTGCTGACAATTACTGAAATATTCCTTCCCCTGTACCTTCTATGCCACATAATAATCACAAATCTCTATTACAAGAAACATAGAAACAAACATGCTTCACAGTTTTAGACTCTGTATAAAAAATAACTATTTAGAGTTTCTCAATTTGGATTCACATTAAACTTAGGAGGGAGAATTTTTTTGAAATATAAATGTCTAACCTTACATTTGAATTCAGCTAAGATTTTGTGAGATGAGAACTGATATTCATTATTTTGAGAAGCTTCTTAAAGTCCTCTAACATGCAAGAAAATTTGACTGATTTCAGTTATATAGTTTTAAAAAAGTTAGCAAAATTTTTCAAATATCTTAGCAAATTATATTAATTAAAACACATAATTATATGTAATATATAGCGGTAGAAAAAATTTTATCCTCAATACTATTTTAATACATTACATATATTTATATGCTCATTCAAAATTGTCCTAATGAAAGTATTTTTTGAACCATGGCACTAACGTTAAAATACAGATTTTATCAGAGAAAGATGCTTTTAGACCAGAATAAATTAAGCTTTCTATTGTTTTGTTATTTGGAGATAGCAATATAGATTTAGCTTTTGGTTAAAACTCCATAATGAATAGACAATAAACTGAAGCTCCTCATCAGTTCAAAAATATTTTAGATAGATTTTTAATATATAAATATTTTGTGTGCTTTTCAAACCTTCAGTCTCTTGCTTATTTACAGAACCATTTGTTTGACTACAAAAAATGAATATAAAGAAGAACCCTAGCATTTATTCATAAATGTGCTTAATCATCAATATAAAATAGTGGTATGTTTCCAATTTCATATATCTGAAATAATAAAACAAGAACCTTTATCCTCTCACTAAATGAAATTCAGGTATGAAGACTACTCTGTTTTCACTTTATTTCTAAAATACATACTTATATACATATCATACATGCCACAAACTGGAGTTTAAAATATTTTTTGTGGTACCATATTTTTAAAATGAGAAAATCCATACTTACACATACAACTAGAAATTATGAAAATATAACACTTAAAGGTCTATTCAAGTTATCAGAATAGTACTTTCAAATAAAGTCTTTCAAAGCAATATGTTTTCTAGTGGCTTTATTAGCTGAGGTGACTGATAAAAACTAGGGAGCTACTGGAAGATGTCTCCTAATGACAGGAGCACCAAAGGTAAAAATATAGCACAAATAATTGTAAGAATCTGAAAAGGTCATGAATGTAGCAAACACAAGCTAAAATAGAATAGAATGAGAAATTGGAGCCAGCCAATTAATAAGAAATAAAAACAAGTCACATTCACCTAGAACTTGACAATTGAAATTATAAAAACTGAAAAAAAAGTGATTTTAGTTACCTTGTCTACTTCTAACAGGGAAGTGTATAAAATTGGTAAAAGAAATTTTAAAAATTGAATAGCAATTATTCTACAAAGATAATGTTCTTCATTCTTTTGGGGAAAAGTTTTACTTTTATCTGTGCATGTGAAGCTTACTGATCAGTAAGATATTTATTCACAGTTTATATGTAAAAATTTCTATAAACATCTCACGACTCTTGATTCCTAGTTTTGAATTTCCAAGTACTGACAAAAAATTTCAGTTTTCCTAGTTGTCTTTAAGCCTGATATTTCAGGGTTAGGAAGATCTAAGTTATCAACCAGAGGTTTAGCCACTCCTTGTGCTGAATATGTCCTGTTCTTAGGTCAGAAATAATAATATGAAAAATAAACCCTCTGCCAGTTTTTGTTCTAAGCCTTGATGTGCTTCCACATCCTTCTGAATCTCTGAACACTCCAGTGACTTCAGAGTGTTTTATAATTTTATGTGCATTTTCTAAAGTTTATAGTTGTTCTGCATAATGTCAGTGCTATGTGAACTTATTTCAGTATATAAGTGCCACTCTCAAAATACAAATCCTTTGGATAACGGATAGGGGCTATACAAACATAACTCCTATATATACACCATATTAAATCTTGCCCTATTTTCAAATTTGCTCATCAATTACTCATCAATTATTTACTTATCAATTACTATATATTACAAAGCTTTCCACAAAATTTCAAACTGTTCTCCTCTAACACTTTAGCTTGCTTTTCCCCCTCACCTTTATTTCTTATATTCATTTACATGATTATTAATTCTAATATTTTAATTCTATATACAAATTGTATAACTGTTTCAGACAATATATTTTAATTGTGTGTATGAACTGGAGAGATACTACAGGAGTTAAGGTGCTTAATTTGCACATGGTCAGCCTGGTTTATACCTGGCACTGCATATTATCTTCCAAGTTTTCTGAGTGATCTCTGAACACAAAATGAGGAGTGAGCACTAAGCACCACCAGTGTACCACTATAAAAGTAAATAAAGAAAATAAATTTTAATGTATATAGATATATAATTTTACAACAGTTGAATCTAGATGTGAAATATGGGTGTTAAAGTACTATTTCAGGGACTAAAGTCTAAATGAAACTTTTTGAAATACAGTGATTTATCTAGGACTGGAGATAGATTTTTAGGAGGTTTAGTTGCTAAAATTTTATTATTATTATTATTGTTATTATTATTCACTGTATCACTGTATCACTGTCTTCCAGTTCACCATCGATTTGCTCGAGCGGGCACCAGTAACATCTCCATATGTCCTGTCATGCTAGTAGAGCCCAAGGGAACCTGCTTGCTCCAGGAACATAAAGAGCCTCAAACCATTCCATCAGGTCATGGCAATGAGGTCTATAATAGTTACTGGTATTTGACATATCAAATACAACACGGGTAGCTTGCCTGGCTCTGCCGTGTGGGTAGCATCGTCTTGTAGTCATCTCTAAATCCAGCGTTTATTGATGAACCGCACTGCTGCTTGTAGCCTCTCGGACTGAGCTGTGATAGGCTGGTCTGCTGGGTGGAGTTCTGATGAGGGAGAAGTCCGAATGTGGAAGATGGAGGTCCTCATGGAGTAGGGGGTCGTCTGGCTTGTTGTGAGGCTCTGCTGGGGTGGCAGGCCAGGGCTAGAACCCTACATCCCTCCAGGTGCCTCATGAGTGGCTGGGCACAGAGAGAGCCAGTAGCATTTCTGCCCCATGTCTGTGATAATAATAATAATAACAATATGGGTTATAATAATATTAATAGTATTGGTTACAATATTTATGATGATGATGATGATGATGATGGGTTTAGTTAAAGTGTATGTTCATGTTGTTTAAAGCTACTGTACTGTTGGAGTACACACCCAGGTCTCAGCTGCCCAGGGCTTCCCTCATATTGCCTGGAGCTATCTCCTGCAGGCCACTTTGTAGATAGAGGGCAGAAAGACAGTGTGAATCTGTGCTCTCCGTGTGGCAGAATATGGTACTACGTATTTTAGTTAGCTGGTGTAAATATTTTCTCTCATCATTATTTTGAGATCTGACTGCATTGGGTCCTTAATATATAATAGAGCCATAATTAGATCAGAGAGAAATGCTATTTGCCTCCTGGCAAGTGAGCCTAGGTCTCAGTAAATTCTAAAGGCTATAGTACCCAAAACAACTGTGAAGGATAAGGATCTTGTGGAAGCTTGGAGAAATACATATCTGGCTGTAGAATATCCATGGTATAAATACATGGCTTTTGTATTATCCTGAGATATATTTCCTCTCAGATGCCCTTCCCCCATCTCTACATAGGGCCCTGGAGGGAAACTTCAAAGGTGGACCTTGGCTAGGGCAAAGTTAATATTTCAATGACCTGAGCTCATTTGGGGAAGCAAAGATAGAATTGACCCTGACTGAGACCCCTTCTGTGGGCAGGTTGGGGGTTGAGAGTTATAAAAGAAGCCACCTCTTCACTCTCTGCCCTCTTTGCTCTCTGTGGACTGCATTTTCTGCTGACTCCTCTCTCTTTCTGTTTGGACTCCTTTCTGCCTGCTTGGACCTAAGCAATGGTATAGGCCACCTTGTCTGAGAATCTAAAACCCACCACTGTGGAATGGGCCCAGCTAGGAACTAAAGTTTGGAGTCTTTCTGATATTGGGCTGTAATATCAGAACTGGTGTGAGTAAAGCTTTTAAAACTTTGCTGGCATATATATATATATATATATATATATATATACATATATATATATGCATACATACATATATATATATGCCAGCAAAGCATAATAAGTATATATATACACATATATGTATATATATATATATATATATATATATATATATATATATATATATACTTATTATGATACCAAAATCCATTGTCAGGCAAAACGTGGATCAGGAGGTCTTACCAAAAGTGGAAATTAACACAAACATGTGGGCGTCATAGGTTAGGTAAGACAGAGAAGGGAACAAGTGCGAATAAATGTCGAAAGGGCTAATACCAACCTCGATCTGAGCATTAAATACAAGCAAAAAAATGCACATGATGGCCTTTAAGTGTATGTATTGTATTCCATAGTATGTAAGAGAAGGAAAAGAGAGAGAGGGAGAGAGAAAAGAGATAAAGAACCTGCAGGCTATGGGAGGGGGAGGGAATTGGGGACATTGGTGGCAGTAAATGGGCACTGGTGGAGGGTGGGCTACTGGAACACTATGTGACTGAAACCTCCAAACATGAACAACATTGTAATAGTATATCCCATGGTGGTATAATAAAATATCAAAAAAGAAAGAAAACAGTCTAACATACAAAAAAATTAAAACTAAAATTAAAACAGGAAAGGAAACTGGAAAAAAAAACTTTTGCTGGATTCACTAGTCTTAATCTTTCCAATGGCCGCCCATCTCCTGTGGCAGAAGGGGATACTGTCCTACTCCCGATACTGCCCGGAAACTCAGCCCAAAAGCAAAGGCAGAGGTTTCTGATACTGAATCACCACCATTACTGTCAAGTGACACAAAACAGTCATCACTGTTCCTAGATTTTCCTCTACCTTTAACACCCTTTCTCTTGATTACCTATTGTTGGAGTTCAGTGACTTATTTTAATGAGTGCCTGTTCATTCCCTTGATGGTATTTTGCTTTGCATGCCAACTATGAGTGAGATTATCTGGATTTTGCTCTTTTCCTTCTGACTTATTCTACTTCACATGGCATTCTTTAATTTTATTGAGGTTGTAGCAAAAAATAAAATTTCACCTTTTCTTCTTGCTTAGTAAATTTCAGTGTATATGTAGGTACTTCAATTTCTAATCCATTCATCTGTCATTGGACACTTGGGTTGTTTCCAGTACTGGTTGTTATAAATAGCACTGCAGTGAATATAGACATAAATATCTTTTCAATTTATTTTTTGTATTCTTGGGAAATATGCCAAAGAGTAGAATTGCTGGATCAAGTGGTGTTCTATTTTAATTGTTTTTAGGAGACTATTCATTGCTTTCCACGGAGACAGAACCAGAAGACAGTTTTCACAAGAATTTGTTTGCTTTGTTCCATTTTAGAGACACCATACCCATTGGTGCTCTGGGACTAGGGCCACTTCTAGAGAATCTTTGCTTTGAGTTTAAACTTAAACTCATAATATGTGATCATGATTATAATTTAATTCGTTTACTAGACACAAAACTATAAAAATATAATCCTTTCAGAATTAGTTTTCGTAGGATACCCCTAGTATCCTTTTGTAACAAAACTGGTAGTGACTAATTTCTTATAGTTTTCCTTCACTTAAGAATTTCATTATTCCTGAACTCTGTTATTGTCCTCAAAGAAAAATTGTAGAATAAATAGTTTTCTTTTGGGGCCAGAGTGATAGTATAGTGAGTGTTTGCTTCTGCTCACTCTAGGAAACACAAAGAGCCTCAAACAATTCCTTTAGGTCATAGGAATGAGGTCTATAATTGTTACTGATTTCTGACTTATCAAATACAACACAGGTAGCTTGCCAGGCTCTGCCACATAGGTGGTATTTTCTTAGTAGTAGCCTTGCATCTCATGCATTTACTGATGAATAGAACAGCCACAGAGCGCAAAGCAGCTGCGCCCAATGGGGAGAGATACAATATTCTCTTGGGTAGAACTATGACCAGCTGTGGAGTCTGGATGTTGAAAATGGCTGCTCTCATGGTGTGGGGTTCCTCTGTTTCTTGAGAAGCTCTATTGGGATGGAGAGCCAGGGCTAGAATTTGCCTTCCCTCCCAGGTGCCTCATGATCAACTGAGCACTAGGAGCGAAAAAAAAAGCAAATATAT
Organism: Cryptotis parvus; assembly: GCA_021461705.1. Taxonomy (NCBI): domain Eukaryota; kingdom Metazoa; phylum Chordata; class Mammalia; order Eulipotyphla; family Soricidae; genus Cryptotis; species Cryptotis parvus. The sequence continues at coordinate 20,136 of JAJIBD010024700.1, read as the reverse complement.
ATACTTTCCTGGAGGTAAATTATAGGTTTAAAGACTATATATAACTATATATGTATATATAGACTATATAGTTTATAGAATGTATATATATTACATACATATATATGTATCCCACTTTTAATAACTGAAAAATTGTGCTACTGCATTTGGTTTCTGGATTCTTGTGAAAAGCATGGCAAATTGAATTGTTTGCTAACATGTAATGATCTTTTGCAGAAATTCCATTTGCCATTTGCCATGGTCCCTCCTCTCTACCTGCCTGCCTCAGGAGGACAGGTTTGAAAGATACTCAATCAAGCAATTTTAGAACTAATTTGGCTGTTGAGTTAATCGGGGAGAGGAGGTCATACTTGAAGGTTCTATCTTGGGAAACTGAGATGATAACATTATTATGTGGAAATGAAGAGATGAGCAGCTTTTTTGGGGAAATATGAGTTCATTTTTAGAACCGTTAGACGGAGTACTTGGAGCTGGCTGGAAAGGTCGCGCTCAGGAGCTTGGGAGGGAGGTTCTGGAGGGAGCGGGGTCTGCTGACAGGCCGGGGGCCATATCTCAGGGCAGAAGCCCGAGTGTGTGAGCCCGGCAGCTCACCAGCACCACACAAACGCCAAAGCTGAGAGAAAGAAGGTCCTGTCTTGCTCTGTAAAGGTCAATGTCAGCCTTTGGAAGGGACATTCTATAGGGCCGTCAGGGTCTCGCATGTGTGCCAGCCACCTCCCGCGGAGAGGCTGAAGGTCCCTTGGGTGCGTTGGGTTAGGAGCACATGACCGACAGCTTTGCGACAGATTTTCATCTGTTGGCACAGATGCGAGACTCACAGACATGGGGCAGAGCTGCTACTTGCTCTCCCTGTACCCAGCTGCTTACGAGGCGCCCAGGAGGGATGACGGGTTCTAGCCCTGGCCCGCCACCCCAGCAGAGCCTTGCAACAAGCCAGACGACCCCCCACTCCATGAGGGCCTTCATTTTTCCACATCCAGACTTCTCTCTCGTCAGAACTCCACCCAGCAGACCAGCCTATCACAGCCTGACTCGCGCAACCGCAAGGGGCCTCTCGGTTCATCAATAAATGCTGGATTTAGAGATGACTACAAGAGTATGCTACCTGCACAGCAGAGCCTGGTAAGCTACCTGTGTTGCATTTGATATGCCAAATACAAGTAACAATTATAGACCTCATTCCAGAATGGATTGAGGCTCTTTGTGTTCCTGGAATAAGCAGATGTCCTTGGGCTCTACTAGCATGAGACAGGACATAATGAGATGTTACTGGGGCCCGCACAAGCAAATCGATGATGAACGGGAAGACAGTGATACAGTGATACAGTGAATGATCATTTATTGACTGCTTCAAAACTATTTTGTCAGTAATTTTGACAATTTTTATGATGTGTATTACTTGCATTCTTTAGGCTTATCATATATCTATGCACAATACATAATGATGCTTGTTTGTTTTATTTGTTTATGCTATACTGTGAATTTTTTGGTCATTATATCTTCCACTTTGTTTCTATGTTTTAGGATTTTTTCTCTCCTGTATATCTGGAATTCCAGTGATATGTGTTTTCGATGTTTTATCACACAGACCCCTGAAATTCTGTTCATTTTTATTTATTATTTTTGATTGATACATATTCAAATTTACCGAGTCTTTCAGGTCTTAGGAATTACCAGAAAGATTTCACTTTTTACTATGCATTTCAGTTCTAAAATTTCCAATCACTTGTTTTCAGTATCATCTGTTCCATTGCTAGGAATTTCCAGTTTTGAAGTGATTTTATTATTAGTTAATCATGTAATGATATTTAATATAAATAATTATCAATTTTTTTTCAATAGTTTATTAATTTTCACATCTGTTGGCACATATTGATCACTTGATCACTTGATTCCCGTTATTCATCGATTTGCTCGAGAGGGCGTCAGTAACATTTCCATCGGACCCTATCACGTGCCAATGTAGCCCAATGGCATCTGGTTGATTCAGGAATATGAAGAGCCTCAAACCGTTCCTTCAGGGTCTTGACAAGGAAGTCTAACCATCTTGTAGGTGGGCGGCCACGTGATCTTTTGATATCCCGTGGGATCCAGTCGGTAACAGCTCTAGTTCAGCGGCTGTCTCCAAATCGCATTACATGTCCAGCCCATCTGATTTTCTGAAAATCAGATGGAGTGATGGGTGCTGTAAAACTGTATGACCAAAACCCAGGTATGAACTTTTTAATTGTGTATCTTTGTGATTGTGTATCTCATGGTGGTATAATAAAATACTTAAAAAATAATAATAATTGTTTAATTTAAAAGGGTTTATTCATCTCTGTGTACTGCATTATACACATTAAGTGTAAAATACAACTACCATCTGCCTACAACAACCTTTCATAGGGCCCAGGTCTCTGAGGCTTATGTTAATGCAGGGAGAACAATGGAGTCAAAGAGATTTGCCCGGAGCTGGAAGTTCTTTGTCCTTTTAGCTATTTCTTCGATGCCATTAAAGGTATTCCATGCTGCTCTCTTCCTCCTGTGCAGCTCAGGTTTTAGGTCGTTCATCATGTTGACTTCTCGATCTAGGTACACATAACTGCTGCATTCAGAGATGTTTGTTCCATTGAGAGTGAATGGGGCCTCTGGAACTAGCTCATTTTTTCATGAACATAGCTTTCTTTAGATGCAGTTGTAGACCTATATTTCCACATTCTCAGTTGAAGTCAGCCATCATTTGTGCCGCTTGGCTAATGTTTGGTGTTATTAGAACAATGTCATCAGCAAAATGGAGGTGGTGTAGTTGCCGTCCATCTATCTTCACTCCCATTCCTTCTCTAATTGTCGCATGATGTTCTCGAGGTTCACGCTGAAGAGTTTTTGGTGAAATGGTATCACCCTGTCGAACCCCTCTTTTGACATCAATGATCAATTCTTTGAAGAATGGTTAGATCCTGGTGGTGAATCCGTAATAAAGCTCACGAAGGATCTTGATGTATTGGGTTTGAACACCCTGTTTGACTAGGGCTTCAATGACTGCTTCAGTCTCCACAGAATCAAAGGCTTTCTGTAAATCAATGAGCATGAGACAGAGCAGCATCTTGTACTCCCTACAAACCTCGATGAGCTTGGTTACTCTGTGGATATGGTCGATTGTGCTGAATCCTTTCCGGAAGCCTGCTTGCTCGCATGGTTGTTCTTCATCTAGTGTTCTGTCAATCCTGTTCAGGATGACTCGTGTAAACAGCTTGTAGATGACTGACAACAGGCAGATGGGGAGATAGTTGCTGATGTCGTGAATATCTCCCTTCTTGAACAGTAGAACTGTCCTGCTGGTTTTTTATTGGGAGGGCACCTTGCATTCAGACAGGTAGCATGTGAAGAGCTGAGCTAGTGTATTGATGAGTACCGACGGCAGATTCTTCAGGTGTTCAGGTCTGACTTTGTCTGGGCCTGGTGTTGTTCCCTTCTTTACCGACGAGATGGCATGTCAGATTTCAAAAGGGAGAACATTGTGAATGATATATCCATCCTGTGGAATTTGGTATGTGGGCAGGTAGATGTGGCTATCAAAGAGATTTGATAGAAGTCATGGATAATCTTCTCCATTGCCTTTCTGGAAGATGTGATAGATCCATCAGGGCGTCAGAGGGCAGTCATCTTGGTCTTATAGTTGGCGAAGGACAGGTGGGCGGTGCGAATGCTTTTCCCAGCTTCTGCTGCGTCTTCCAGTATTTCTGCTCTTCTGTCTTTAGGTCTTCTTTTATTGCTTCTCTGCACCATTTAGCAAGCTTGGACGTTAGCATTTGGTTTCCTGAGGCTCGTGCCTTGCCATATTGGCGAATGAGCTTGAGAGTTTCTGAAGACAGGCGTCCTTTTGTGCCTTTCTCTCTCTCAGCATTATTCTCACAATCATGGAGGTGTGAACCAGTCGGTTGTATTCTTCGTTGATGTCGTCAATGGTGGTATCTTCCCATGTTGCTGCAGTGGTGCCAAAGAGTTCCCAGTTGGTGGTCGTTCTGAGAGTTCTCTTCTTAAACTTTGCAGCCTTTACTCCCCATTGCGGGAAGAAGAATTTTGCATTAAGGCGATGGTGGTCTGATCCTGTTTGGAATTTGGGGACGACAGCAACATCGGTCAGACAAAACTGTTGATTGAAGATGATGTGGTAAATTTCATTGTGGAATCTTCCACAATGAAATTGAAACATATTGACAACTATTTATTCTTTTTGAGAACTCATTATTACATTTTTTCTGATTCTAGATAATAAATACTTTATACTCAGTCCTAGATATCAATTAAGCTATTATCTTATGGATGTGACCTTTGCTTAAATATCTTTGTTATTTCCAAATCAAGAATAACGGTTATTTTCTCACACATCATTTTGATGGTCATTGACCAGTGATAGAGATATCTCATTATTATGATGTGATGTTTAACTCTCATTTTTATTTTATTACTCTTTAGAAATAAATACTAACCATTTTAACTTCATGCTTGACATAGTCTGAAGGTGTAAGATAAATATACTTCTCTTATTCTATATTTTGTTCCCTCAGCATTTCCTACCCTGTTTTGATTCACTAGATCACTAGACTAGATCACTAGACATCTTGTTCATTGATTTCCTCGAGTGGGCGCCAGTAACATTTCCATTTGACCCTATCATATGCCAGTGTAGCCCAATGACATCTGCTTGCTTCAGGAATATGAAGAGCCTCAAACCGTTCATTCAGGGTCTTGACGAAGAAGTCTGAACATCTTGTAGGTGGGCAGCCTCGTGATCTTTTGACATCCTGTGGGATCCAGTTGGTAATGGCTCTAGTCCAGTGGTCATCTCCAAATCACATTACATGTCCAACCCATCTGATTTTCGATGCCTTGGCAAACGAGAAAGCATCCCTGACAGGAATGGCGACAGAGGTCGGAACTCTGGATTCCTTCTCTCACTTCGAGTGAGTCGTGATATTCCAAGCATAGCTCTTTCGATTCACTTTGGGAGACCCAAATAGCGTTCTAACCCTGCTTTGGTAGGGCCCAGGTCTCTGAGGCGTATGTTAATGCAGGCAGAGCCTGGCAAGCTGTCCGATGTTTATTCAATATGCCAAAACCAGTAATAAAAATTTTTATCTTCTAGACCCTGTTTTGTTTCCAAGACATAAATTTTAAAATAGGTCTATTTATTGAAGTTCTCAAAAATCATCTTAATTTTTCAAAATGGCTAATATATATAAAACTGTATAAGCACTACTCAAATTTCAGTGATCTGAAGATTTGTCTAAGTAGGTTTATCATAATCATAACTATTTGGAAATAGTTTTAGTTACAAGCGTAGTATTAGCCAAACTTTTTGGGTCTTTTTTTCCAGTTTTGTTCAGATGAAAAGTGGCTAATCATGAAACTATCCAAATTAATATCATCATATAGCAAATTGTGTTTCAGATTAATTAATTAGATGAACATACAAGCAGAAAGGAAAAATGAGAGCCATGTGTTTCAATTGGGCAAAAGGAAAGAGGATGGCAGAAAGTACAATAAAAAGGAAACTCACCCACAAAAAAAGACAATATAGACCAGAGTGATAACACAGTGGGAAAGGCATTTTCTTGCATATAGCCAACCCGGGTTCAATCCCTGTCATCCCATATGGTCCCATGAGCACTGCCAATAGTAATTCCTGAGTGCAGAGACAGGAGTAACCCCTGGGCATTACCATGTGTGACCGAAAAAACAAAATAAATGATAAATAAAAGATAATGTAAGGAAAAAGGATAAACTAGCAAAGAAAGATAAAACTGAGGGACACTTGATTCTGAAACTGCAAAATTTAGGTATCTAAGTGTTTATCTAGGAGCTAAAGAAGAAATATAAAAATATGATCTGATTATACAGAGGTACAGTTTAAAGTCTTGAGAACTGACAATAGAAGAGAATAAGAAAAATATAAATGATTCATTACATAAAAATTAGTTGTATATATTTTAGTAAATTTACCCTTTCAATTTTGACTTCTACTTCTTCCATAAGAAATCTTCCCTTAGATTAATGTTTGCTTAAATCTTGCTTTCTTCAACCACAGGAATTTTTCATTCTTTAGGCTAAACACTTTTAAACTACAAACTAACACTGAATTAAAAAATTATATTTTGTATTCCTATTAAGTATTTAATACAAAGCAGGATGGATAATATGGCCTGGAAAGTTACTTAACATAAAAAACCCTGCACACATACACCTTATAAAAAATGTCTTTTAGAGCATCTTAGCTTATTCTTAAAATTATAAAATGAATGTAGCTCCTTAAGTTCTATGTTGAAAGTAATCTTCTCTGTTGTTTCTGAAATAAAGTTTAGAATAAAAGACGTTGTTTTTGTTGTTGTTTTAGGTTTTTTTACTTTCCAATCTTTTATACATGAATCTAAATTCATTATCAACGATATAGGGGTCACAGAGATAGAAGACATGCCTACAGCTGATCCTGGTCCTAGGTCAGGCAACACATATTTTCACTTGAGAACTGCTGGTTATGTCTCCCCAAATACATACTTCGGGAGATAATATTTTATAAAAAGCTTTTGGTTCAAACACTATAATAGATGCTTTATGAATATATTATAATAATCAAAATATTTCATCTGGCATTTAAGAGAAAAATCAGAAAGCTAAAAAAATAACATTAAATAAATGCTTAGGATGATTACTAAACAATGGTAGAATAAGCTAAATTTTATGAAACTATAATGCTTTGCAGCTAAGACAAGTAATTATATGTTAATAATTGCATATTTAGAGAAACAATGAGGGATTTTTAAAAATTGAGTAACAGGCTACAGTATTTCTCTCATTTTCCCACAAATATTGAGACTTACTCTTGTTTGTTCAAATGCATTCTCTCACTTTCACTTATTATTTGTTGTTTTTTGCTTTCGAACTTCCCAATATTTTCTTAACCACAGCATTTTATCATTCTTCTTTTCCTTCCCTAGTTCCATGTTCCTCTAGTCATACATCAAAGCTCTAATTTTCTAGCTCCAAAGATTGTTTCTGAATGAGGAAATTTCTTGACAATGTATGATTTCTCATTAAGTGTTCCCTAATTTTATCTACACCCTAGAGTATACATTTGACTTCTATACAATAAGGTCTAAGATATTGGTCTCAGTTAATTAAAAAACTATTATTTGAAAAATCATGCCTACATCTATGTGTCTGCACTTTTAAGTTATCTCAATAAGCTTTAACTTTAGGTATACTTCCAAAAATAATTTTAACAATTATCTGTACTTGAAGATGATATGCTTATGAAATGTCATTTAATTAGCTAATAAGATCATTGGAGTGGTAAATTAGTCAGCCATAGATGAAATATTTGACACCTATTCTCAAAAGAGAAAAAGTTACTTTCTAAAAGGCATCTGAGCTTTAACACTGTCATGGTCTTACAGAGAACTCAGTGTTCCTTAGCAATGATGAAATTGAGGCCTATCATACAGACTGCAGATCATTCTCAGGGCAATGCTGGAGAATATCATTAGGTGCCATTTATTGTTTTTTCAAAGTGCCAAGACATACACGTAGAATTAACTACAAATTCTATAGAAATTGCTCAAATTCCATAGAAAAAGCACCCTATTTTCATTAGTTTTGAAGGATTACTTAGCAATCAATATATATGTATATATTACAATTAAAATTAATAAACTATAAATTTTTGATGATCAATGATCCATTTATTTAGAACCAAACAACCTTATAGAATTTTTGAGAGGGGTTGAGTAGACTTCAGATAGGCATGATTGATCATTTACACAGGTACAGTGTTCATTCTTTTGGGGAGAGTGATGCAAGAAGACACTCTGTCTAGAAGCTTTACTAAGATATCTGTCCAGTAATATAATTCCATCTATATTTTTTCCCCTAGTTGCTAGTACATATTAAACAATCAGAGTCCAAATCAGTATGGGATTTACTATAAAAGCCCAGTTTGCTTTTAACCTTTGCCCCTTTCCACCTACCCAACTTCTTCACCCCCCCCCCCCTGAGCTCAGAGAATTAAGGTTTTGTATTCTATTTTTTAATTTTTTATTATGCCACCGTGAGATATATGGTGGTATATCTCATGAACAAAGATATTCATCTTCGGGTTTCGTTCATACAGTGTTCCAGCACCTATCCCTCCACCGGTGCCGATTTCCCACCACAAATGTCCCCTGATTTCCCTCCCTCCTTCCCCAGCCTGCCTCTATGGCAGGTACTTTGCCCTCTCTCTCTCTCTCTCTCTCTCTCTCTCTTTATATATATATATATATATATATATATATATACATATATATATACATATATATATATATGTGTGTGTGTGTGTTTGTACATATATACATATATATATATTACAATGTTTATCAAACAACTGTAAGCATTAGTGGAAAATTGGTGGACCACACCCTACTTGCTAACCCTAAATTTTTTGCATCCCTAATGAGGGATTGTTTTTCTCCTTTCTATAAACCTTTTGCATATGTTTAGGCAAGGGATTTGTTTCTTTTATAAGCACCAAAGTATGGTCCGGTAGTTCAGTGGTGAGTTATTTTAACTCTAAATTATTTACTCCTGGGTTTCCATCATATTTTCCAACTATAAGCCCCAGTACCACTTAGATTGCACTTAATTCCTCATTCTCCCCATAGAGGTCCTTACAAGGGACTAGATGGCACCACAAGGAAAAGAGCCCACCCTGGCTAGATATGAGACAACTTTTAGAAGTCCTGATCTAACTCCAAAATTAGAGCAAGGTCAGAATCAGCTTTGTTCTGACAAGCTGTGAATGACCTTGCAGTGGAGCAGAGCACTTAAAACTTACCTTGGAGCAAAACAAGACAGGAAACAGGACCCTGAAGAGGATGAAATTATCAGTTTGGGGGATTATAGTTTGGATCATAGGATATAAGCTCCCCATGAAAGATCACCCAATACATTTTATCTCAGGTGTAGTTATATATGCCTGTCTCCCTTGGCGATATTTATATAAAAGACCTAGATATATTATAGAAATAATTATTTATTAACCAAGGAGAAGAGCAGTGCTCTACATTAGCATCTCTTAAGCCTTTCATGGATATAAGAGAGGTCTGGATATCTGGGGAGGGACCTGGAACCATCTACCTTTTCTGTACATTAAACTAACTTTCAATATTACAAATTTTGTTTGCAAATCTTTAGTACAATTTTCAAGAACCCACCAGCACAGGAAAATCCACTTTTATGTAAACATTGTGACTCCCTTGGCCTTACTGTCAGTTCTTTTTCTCTGATCTCCCTTTCTCTTCTTCCTTTCCATTTCCTCTCCTTCCAATCTGTCTTTCTGAATTTAGACAACTAGAACATCCTTTAAGACTTTACAAAAAAAAAAAAACGAAATAAAATGTATCTTGAACTTCACTGAAGTCGTAACATTCAGAATTCTTTTCTTAAAAGGTCCCAGTCACAGGACCAGAAATGAAAGTTCCATGGGTAGGGCACTTGCCTTGCATGTGGTAGACCACAATTGATCTTTGGCATCCCTTGTCCTTCCCCAGCACTGCCAGAAGTGAGTTCTGAGTACAGAGCCAGACATAACCCCTGAATATCACAGGGTGTGGCCCCAGGAACAACAAAAAAGTTCTTTTTTGACAGTCATTCATTAACCTAATACCGTAATTAAACTTGTATTTAAATTGTCCCATTTTATGCAATGTGATAGGCACTGAGAAGACAAAACAGTGTTATGTTAGTCAGCTATAAACAAAGTAGGGATGATAATATATAATTATCATTATAATACAAAAATAAAAATATAAAAGTGAGTTAAAAAGTAAGCTAAAGTAGCATTATGATAATATGGTGGAAATCAGTAGCGTTTAGTTATTCAAATTGTACTTCAGATATTTTATTTATTTATTTTTACTTTACACTTGATCTTAGCCAAAAGGCCGAGAAGCGAGGGAGGCATGGTGGGTTCCAGCCTTGGCCCACCACCCCGGCAGAACCTCACAACAAGCCAGACGACCCCCCACCCACTCCATGGGCGCCGCCATTTTCCACATTGGACTTCCCTCTCAGAACTCCACCCAGCCGACCAGCCCATCACAGCCCGGATCATCGACACCCACCCTGGAGCAGTTTCTTCCTCAATCCGGCCCAGGTATGCTGGTCCAGAGACTCTCAGACATGGGGCAGAGCGGTTCCTTGCTCTCCCTGTGCCCAGCCGTTCATGAGGCAGTCGGGAGGCATGGTGGGTTCCAGTCTTGGCCCACCACCCCCGGCAGAACCTCACAACAAGCTAGACGACCCCCACCCACTCCATGGGCGCTGCCATTTTCCACATTGGACTTCCCTCTCAGAACTCCACCCAGCCGACCAGCCCATCACAGCCCAGATCATCGACACCCACCCTGGAGCAGTTTCTTCCTCAATCCGACCCAGGTATGCTGGTCCAGAGACTCTCAGACTTGGGGCAGAGCTGTTCCTTGCTCTCCCTGTGCCCAGCCATTCATGAGGCAGTCGGGAGGCATGGTGGGTTCCAGCCTTGGCCCACCACCCCGGCAGAACCTCACAACAAGCCAGACGACCCCCCACGCACTCCATGGGCGCCGCCATTTTCCACATTGGACTTCCCTCTCATCAGAACTCCACCCAGCCGACCAGCCCATCACAGCCCGGATCATCGACACCCACCCTGGAGCAGTTTCTTCCTCAATCCGGCCCAGGTATGCTGGTCCAGAGACTCTCAGACATGGGGCAGAGCGGTTCCTTGCTCTCCCTGTGTCCAGCCGTTCATGAGGCAGTCGGGAGGCATGGTGGGTTCCAGCCTTGGCCCAAAACCCCGGCAGAACCTCACAACAAGCTAGGCGACCCCCCCACCCACTCCATGGGCGCTGCCATTTTCCACATTGGACTTCCCTCTCAGAACTCCACCCAGCCGACCAGCCCATCACAGCCCGGATCATCGACACCCACCCTGGAGCAGTTTCTTCCTCAATCCGACCCAGGTATGCTGGTCCAGAGACTCTCAGACTTGGGACAGAGCTGTTCCTTGCTCTCCCTGTGCCCAGCAGTTCATGAGGCAGTCGGGAGGCATGGTGGGTTCCAGCCTTGGCCCACCACCCCGGCAGAACCTCACAACAAGCCAGACGACCCCCCCACCCACTCCATGGGGGCCGCCATTTTCCACATTGGACTTCCCTCTCATCAGAACTCCACCCAGCCGACCAGCCCATCACAGCCCGGATCATCGACACCCACCCTGGAGCAGTTTCTTCCTCAATCCGGCCCAGGTATGCTGGTCCAGAGACTCTCAGACATGGGGCAGAGCGGTTCCTTGCTCTCCCTGTGCCCAGCAGTTCATGAGGCAGTCGGGAGGCATGGTGGGTTCCAGCCTTGGCCCACCACCCCGGCAGAACCTCACAACAAGCCAGGCGACCCCCACCCACTCCATGGGCGCCGCCATTTTCCACATTGGACTTCCCTCTCAGAACTCCACCCAGCCGACCAGCCCATCACAGCCCGGATCATCGACACCCACCCTGGAGCAGTTTCTTCCTCAATCTGACCCAGGTATGCTGGTCCAGAGACTCTCAGACTTGGGGCAGAGCTGTTCCTTGCTCTCCCTGTGCCCAGCCATTCATGAGGCCGTCGGGAGGCATGGTGGGTTCCAGCCTTGGCCCACCACCCCGGCAGAACCTCACAACAAGCCAGACGACCCCCCACCCACTCCATGGGGGCCGCCATTTTCCACATTGGACTTCCCTCTCATCAGAACTCCACCCAGCCTACCAGCCCATCACAGCCCGGATCATCGACACCCACCCTGGAGCAGTTTCTTCCTCAATCCGGCCCAGGTATGCTGGTCCAGAGACTCTCAGACATGGGGCAGAGCGGTTCCTTGCTCTCCCTGTGCCCAGCCGTTCATGAGGCAGTCGGGAGGCATGGTGGGTTCCAGCCTTGGCCCACCACCCCGGCAGAACCTCACAACAAGCCAGGCGACCCCCACCCACTCCATGGGCGCCGCCATTTTCCACATTGGACTTCCCTCTCAGAACTCCACCCAGCCGACCAGCCCATCACAGCCCGGATCATCGACACCCACCCTGGAGCAGTTTCTTCCTCAATCCGACCCAGGTATGCTGGTCCAGAGACTCTCAGACTTGGGGCAGAGCTGTTCCTTGCTCTCCCTGTGCCCAGCCATTCATGAGGCCGTCGGGAGGCATGGTGGGTTCCAGCCTTGGCCCACCACCCCGGCAGAACCTCACAACAAGCTAGGCGACCCCCCCACCCACTCCATGGGGGCCGCCATTTTCCACATTGGACTTCCCTCTCATCAGAACTCCACCCAGCCGACCAGCCCATCACAGCCCGGATCATCGACACCCACCCTGGAGCAGTTTCTTCCTCAATCCGGCCCAGGTATGCTGGTCCAGAGACTCTCAGACATGGGGCAGAGCGGTTCCTTGCTCTCCCTGTGCCCAGCCGTTCATGAGGCAGTCGGGAGGCATGGTGGGTTCCAGCCTTGGCCCACCACCTCGGCAGAACCTCACAACAAGCCAGACGACCCCCCACCCACTCCATGGGCGCCGCCATTTTCCACATTGGACTTCCCTCTCAGAACTCCACCCAGCCGACCAGCCCATCACAGCCCGGATCATCGACACCTACCCTGGAGCAGTTTCTTCCTCAATCCGGCCCAGGTATGCTGGTCCAGAGACTCTCAGACTTGGGGCAGAGCTGTTCCTTGCTCTCCCTGTGCCCAGCCATTCATGAGGCAGTCGGGAGGCATGGTGGGTTCCAGCCTTGGCCCACCACCCCGGCAGAACCTCACAACAAGCTAGACGACCCCCCCACCCACTCCATGGGCGCTGCCATTTTCCACATTGGACTTCCCTCTCAGAACTCCACCCAGCCGACCAGCCCATCACAGCCCAGATCATCGACACCCACCCTGGAGCAGTTTCTTCCTCAATCCGACCCAGGTATGCTGGTCCAGAGACTCTCAGACTTGGGGCAGAGCTGTTCCTTGCTCTCCCTGTGCCCAGCCATTCATGAGGCAGTCGGGAGGCATGGTGGGTTCCAGCCTTGGCCCACCACCCCGGCAGAACCTCACAACAAGCCAGACGACCCCCCCACCCACTCCATGGGCGCCGCCATTTTCCACATTGGACTTCCCTCTCATCAGAACTCCACCCAGCCGACCAGCCCATCACAGCCCGGATCATCGACACCCACCCTGGAGCAGTTTCTTCCTCAATCCGGCCCAGGTATGCTGGTCCAGAGACTCTCAGACATGGGGCAGAGCGGTTCCTTGCTCTCCCTGTGCCCAGCCGTTCATGAGGCAGTCGGGAGGCATGGTGGGTTCCAGCCTTGGCCCACCACCCCGGCAGAACCTCACAGCAAGCCAGACGACCCCCACCCACTCCATGGGCGCCGCCATTTTCCACATTGGACTTCCCTCTCAGAACTCCACCCAGCCGACCAGCCCATCACAGCCCGGATCATCGACACCCACCCTGGAGCAGTTTCTTCCTCAATCCGACCCAGGTATGCTGGTCCAGAGACTCTCAGACTTGGGGCAGAGCTGTTCCTTGCTCTCCCTGTGCCCAGCCATTCATGAGGCCGTCGGGAGGCATGGTGGGTTCCAGCCTTGGCCCACCACCCCGGCAGAACCTCACAACAAGCCAGACGACCCCCCCCACCCACTCCATGGGGGCCGCCATTTTCCACATTGGACTTCCCTCTCATCAGAACTCCACCCAGCCTACCAGCCCATCACAGCCCGGATCATCGACACCCACCCTGGAGCAGTTTCTTCCTCAATCCGGCCCAGGTATGCTGGTCCAGAGACTCTCAGACATGGGGCAGAGCGGTTCCTTGCTCTCCCTGTGCCCAGCCGTTCATGAGGCAGTCGGGAGGCATGGTGGGTTCCAGCCTTGGCCCACCACCTCGGCAGAACCTCACAACAAGCCAGACGACCCCCCACCCACTCCATGGGCGCCGCCATTTTCCACATTGGACTTCCCTCTCAGAACTCCACCCAGCCGACCAGCCCATCACAGCCCGGATCATCGACACCTACCCTGGAGCAGTTTCTTCCTCAATCCGACCCAGGTATGCTGGTCCAGAGACTCTCAGACTTGGGGCAGAGCTGTTCCTTGCTCTCCCTGTGCCCAGCCATTCATGAGGCTGTCGGGAGGCATGGTGGGTTCCAGCCTTGGCCCACCACCCCCGGCAGAACCTCACAACAAGCTAGACGACCCCCACCCACTCCATGGGCGCTGCCATTTTCCACATTGGACTTCCCTCTCAGAACTCCACCCAGCCGACCAGCCCATCACAGCCCAGATCATCGACACCCACCCTGGAGCAGTTTCTTCCTCAATCCGACCCAGGTATGCTGGTCCAGAGACTCTCAGACTTGGGGCAGAGCTGTTCCTTGCTCTCCCTGTGCCCAGCCATTCATGAGGCAGTCGGGAGGCATGGTGGGTTCCAGCCTTGGCCCACCACCCCGCAGAACCTCACAACAAGCCAGACGACCCCCCACCCACTCCATGGGCGCCGCCATTTTCCACATTGAACTTCCCTCTCATCAGAACTCCACCCAGCCGACCAGCCCATCACAGCCCGGATCATCGACACCCACCCTGGAGCAGTTTCTTCCTCAATCCGGCCCAGGTATGCTGGTCCAGAGACTCTCAGACATGGGGCAGAGCGGTTCCTTGCTCTCCCTGTGCCCAGCCGTTCATGAGGCAGTCGGGAGGCATGGTGGGTTCCAGCCTTGGCCCACCACCATGGCAGAACCTCACAACAAGCTAGACGACCCCCCCACCCACTCCATGGGCGCTGCCATTTTCCACATTGGACTTCCCTCTCAGAACTCCACCCAGCCGACCATCCCATCACAGCCCGGATCATCGACACCCACCCTGGAGCAGTTTCTTCCTCAATCCGACCCAGGTATGCTGGTCCAGAGACTCTCAGACTTGGGGCAGAGCTGTTCCTTGCTCTCCCTGTGCCCAGCCATTCATGAGGCAGTCGGGAGGCATGGTGGGTTCCAGCCTTGGCCCACCACCCCGGCAGAACCTCACAACAAGCCAGACGACCCCCCACCCACTCCATGGGCGCCGCCATTTTCCACATTGGACTTCCCTCTCATCAGAACTCCACCCAGCCGACCAGCCCATCACAGCCCGGATCATCGACACCCACCCTGGAGCAGTTTCTTCCTCAATCCGGCCCAGGTATGCTGGTCCAGAGACTCTCAGACATGGGGCAGAGCGGTTCCTTGCTCTCCCTGTGCCCAGCAGTTCATCAGGCAGTCGGGAGGCATGGTGGGTTCCAGCCTTGGCCCACCACCACGGCAGAACCTCACAACAAGCCAGACGACCCCCCACCCACTCCATGGGCGCCGCCATTTTCCACATTGGACTTCCCTCTCATCAGAACTCCACCCAGCCGACCAGCCCATCACAGCCCGGATCATCGACACCCACCCTGGAGCAGTTTCTTCCTCAATCCGGCCCAGGTATGCTGGTCCAGAGACTCTCAGACATGGGGCAGAGCGGTTCCTTGCTCTCCCTGTGCCCAGCCGTTCATGAGGCAGTCGGGAGGCATGGTGGGTTCCAGCCTTGGCCCACCACCCCGGCAGAACCTCACAGCAAGCCAGACGACCCCCCCACCCACTCCATGGGCGCCGCCATTTTCCACATTGGACTTCCATCTCAGAACTCCACCCAGCCGACCAGCCCATCACAGCCCGGATCATCGACACCCACCCTGGAGCAGTTTCTTCCTCAATCCGACCCAGGTATGCTGGTCCAGAGACTCTCAGACTTGGGGCAGAGCTGTTCCTTGCTCTCCCTGTGCCCAGCCATTCATGAGGCCGTCGGGAGGCATGGTGGGTTCCAGCCTTGGCCCACCACCCCGCAGAACCTCACAACAAGCCAGACGACCCCCACCCACTCCATGGGGGCCGCCATTTTCCACATTGGACTTCCCTCTCATCAGAACTCCACCCAGCCTACCAGCCCATCACAGCCCGGATCATCGACACCCACCCTGGAGCAGTTTCTTCCTCAATCCGGCCCAGGTATGCTGGTCCAGAGACTCTCAGACATGGGGCAGAGCGGTTCCTTGCTCTCCCTGTGCCCAGCCGTTCATGAGGCAGTCGGGAGGCATGGTGGGTTCCAGCCTTGGCCCACCACCCCGGCAGAACCTCACAACAAGCCAGGCGACCCCCCCACCCACTCCATGGGCGCCGCCATTTTCCACATTGGACTTCCCTCTCATCAGAACTCCACCCAGCCGACCAGCCCATCACAGCCCGGATCATCGACACCCACCCTGGAGCAGTTTCTTCCTCAATCCAGCCCAGGTATGCTGGTCCAGAGACTCTCAGACATGGGGCAGAGCGGTTCCTTGCTCTCCCTGTGCCCAGCAGTTCATGAGGCAGTCGGGAGGCATGGTGGGTTCCAGCCTTGGCCCACCACCCCGGCAGAACCTCACAGCAAGCCAGACGACCCCCCCACCCACTCCATGGGCGCCGCCATTTTCCACATTGGACTTCCCTCTCCAGAACTCCACCCAGCCGACCAGCCCATCACAGCCCGGATCATCGACACCCACCCTGGAGCAGTTTCTTCCTCAATCCGACCCAGGTATGCTGGTCCAGAGACTCTCAGACTTGGGGCAGAGCTGTTCCTTGCTCTCCCTGTGCCCAGCCATTCATGAGGCCGTCGGGAGGCATGGTGGGTTCCAGCCTTGGCCCACCACCCCGGCAGAACCTCACAACAAGCCAGGCGACCCCCCACCCACTCCATGGGGGCCGCCATTTTCCACATTGGACTTCCCTCTCATCAGAACTCCACCCAGCCTACCAGCCCATCACAGCCCGGATCATCGACACCCCCCCCTGGAGCAGTTTCTTCCTCAATCCGGCCCAGGTATGCTGGTCCAGAGACTCTCAGACATGGGGCAGAGCGGTTCCTTGCTCTCCCTGTGCCCAGCCGTTCATGAGGCAGTCGGGAGGCATGGTGGGTTCCAGCCTTGGCCCACCACCCCGGCAGAACCTCACAACAAGCCAGACGACCCCCACCCACTCCATGGGCGCCGCCATTTTCCACATTGGACTTCCCTCTCAGAACTCCACCCAGCCGACCAGCCCATCACAGCCCGGATCATCGACACCTACCCTGGAGCAGTTTCTTCCTCAATCCGACCCAGGTATGCTGGTCCAGAGACTCTCAGACTTGGGGCAGAGCTGTTCCTTGCTCTCCCTGTGCCCAGCCATTCATGAGGCTGTCGGGAGGCATGGTGGGTTCCAGCCTTGGCCCACCACCCCGCAGAACCTCACAACAAGCTAGACGACCCCCACCCACTCCATGGGCGCTGCCATTTTCCACATTGGACTTCCCTCTCAGAACTCCACCCAGCCGACCAGCCCATCACAGCCCAGATCATCGACACCCACCCTGGAGCAGTTTCTTCCTCAATCCGACCCAGGTATGCTGGTCCAGAGACTCTCAGACTTGGGGCAGAGCTGTTCCTTGCTCTCCCTGTGCCCAGCCATTCATGAGGCAGTCGGGAGGCATGGTGGGTTCCAGCCTTGGCCCACCACCCCGGCAGAACCTCACAACAAGCCAGACGACCCCCACCCACTCCATGGGCGCCGCCATTTTCCACATTGGACTTCCTCCTCTCATCAGAACTCCACCCAGCCGACCAGCCCATCACAGCCCGGATCATCGACACCCACCCTGGAGCAGTTTCTTCCTCAATCCGGCCCAGGTATGCTGGTCCAGAGACTCTCAGACATGGGGCAGAGCGGTTCCCTGCTCTCCCTGTGCCCAGCCGTTCATGAGGCAGTCGGGAGGCATGGTGGGTTCCAGCCTTGGCCCACCACCATGGCAGAACCTCACAACAAGCTAGGCGACCCCCACCCACTCCATGGGCGCTGCCATTTTCCACATTGGACTTCCCTCTCAGAACTCCACCCAGCCGACCAGCCCATCACAGCCCGGATCATCGACACCCACCCTGGAGCAGTTTCTTCCTCAATCCGACCCAGGTATGCTGGTCCAGAGACTCTCAGACTTGGGGCAGAGCTGTTCCTTGCTCTCCCTGTGCCCAGCCATTCATGAGGGCAGTCGGGAGGCATGGTGGGTTCCAGCCTTGGCCCACCACCCCGGCAGAACCTCACAACAAGCCAGACGACCCCCACCCCACTCCATGGGCGCCGCCATTTTCCACATTGGACTTCCCTCTCATCAGAACTCCACCCAGCCGACCAGCCCATCACAGCCCGGATCATCGACACCCACCCTGGAGCAGTTTCTTCCTCAATCCGGCCCAGGTATGCTGGTCCAGAGACTCTCAGACATGGGGCAGAGCGGTTCCTTGCTCTCCCTGTGCCCAGCCGTTCATCAGGCAGTCGGGAGGCATGGTGGGTTCCAGCCTTGGCCCACCACCACGGCAGAACCTCACAACAAGCCAGACGACCCCCCACCCACTCCATGGGCGCCGCCATTTTCCACATTGGACTTCCCTCTCATCAGAACTCCACCCAGCCGACCAGCCCATCACAGCCCGGATCATCGACACCCACCCTGGAGCAGTTTCTTCCTCAATCCGGCCCAGGTATGCTGGTCCAGAGACTCTCCAGACATGGGGCAGAGCGGTTCCTTGCTCTCCCTGTGCCCAGCAGTTCATGAGGCAGTCGGGAGGCATGGTGGGTTCCAGCCTTGGCCCACCACCCCGGCAGAACCTCACAACAAGCCAGGCGACCCCCCCACCCACTCCATGGGCGCCGCCATTTTCCACATTGGACTTCCCTCTCAGAACTCCACCCAGCCGACCAGCCCATCACAGCCCGGATCATCGACACCCACCCTGGAGCAGTTTCTTCCTCAATCCGACCCAGGTATGCTGGTCCAGAGACTCTCAGACTTGGGGCAGAGCTGTTCCTTGCTCTCCCTGTGCCCAGCCATTCATGAGGCAGTCGGGAGGCATGGTGGGTTCCAGCCTTGGCCCACCACCCCGGCAGAACCTCACAACAAGCCAGACGACCCCCACCCACTCCATGGGGGCCGCCATTTTCCACATTGGACTTCCCTCTCATCAGAACTCCACCCAGCCGACCAGCCCATCACAGCCCGGATCATCGACACCCACCCTGGAGCAGTTTCTTCCTCAATCCGGCCCAGGTATGCTGGTCCAGAGACTCTCAGACATGGGGCAGAGCGGTTCCTTGCTCTCCCTGTGCCCAGCCGTTCATGAGGCAGTCGGGAGGCATGGTGGGTTCCAGCCTTGGCCCACCACCTCGGCAGAACCTCACAACAAGCCAGACGACCCCCCCACCCACTCCATGGGCGCCGCCATTTTCCACATTGGACTTCCCTCTCAGAACTCCACCCAGCCGACCAGCCCATCACAGCCCGGATCATCGACACCCACCCTGGAGCAGTTTCTTCCTCAATCCGGCCCAGGTATGCTGGTCCAGAGACTCTCAGACTTGGGGCAGAGCTGTTCCTTGCTCTCCCTGTGCCCAGCCATTCATGAGGCAGTCGGGAGGCATGGTGGGTTCCAGCCTTGGCCCACCACCCCGGCAGAACCTCACAACAAGCTAGGACGACCCCCACCCACTCCATGGGGGCGCGCCATTTTCCACATTGGACTTCCCTCTCTCAGAACTCCACCCAGCCGACCAGCCCATCACAGCCCGGATCATCGACACCCACCCTGGAGCAGTTTCTTCCCTCAATCCGGCCCAGGTATGCTGGTCCAGAGACTCTCAGACTTGGGGCAGAGCTGTTCCTTGCTCTCCCTGTGCCCAGCCATTCATGAGGCAGTCGGGAGGCATGGTGGGTTCCAGCCTTGGCCCACCACCCGGCAGAACCTCACAACAAGCCAGAGCGACCCCCCACCCACTCCATGGGCGCCGCCATTTTCCACATTGAACTTCCCCTCTCATGAGAACTCCACCCAGCCGACCAGCCCATCACAGCCCGGATCATCGACACCCACCCCTGGAGCAGTTTCTTCCTCAATCCGGCCCAGGTATGCTGGTCCAGAGACTCTCAGACATGGGGCAGAGCGGTTCCTTGCTCTCCCTGTGCCCAGCGT
>JAJIBD010024699.1:0-47606 GCA_021461705.1 Cryptotis parvus | reverse complement strand
TTTGACAAGACCTCCCGATATATGTTTCACTTGACCTTGGATATTGGTATCATAATATGTACATATATATTTATGCCATGCAAATAAATGCAGTCATTCTGTATCTTTCTCTCTCCTTCTGGCTAATTTCGCTCAACATAATCTTCTCCATGTCCATCCATTTATAGGCAAATTTTATGACTTCATTTTTCCTAACAGCTGCATAGTATTCCATTGTGTAGATGTACCAAAGCTTCTTTATCCAGTCATCGATTTTCGGGCACTCTGGTTGCTTCCAGATTCTGGCTATTGTGAATAATGCTGCTATGAACATAAAAGTAGGGATGGTGTTTCCGCTGCGTATTTTTGGTTTCCCAGAGTAGATTCCCAGGTGTGGTATGGCTGGGTCAAATGGGAGTTCAACTTCTAGTCTTTGGAGGAATGTCCATATTGTTTTCCAGAAAGGCTGTACCAGCCGGCATTCCCACCAACAATGGATGAGTGTCCCCTTTTCCCCACATCCACGCCAGCACTTGTTGTTCTTGCTCTTTTGAATATGTGCCAGTCTCTGTGGTGTAAAGTGGTATCTCATTGTTGTTTTGATTTGAATCTCTCTGATGATTAGTGATGATGAGCATTTTTTCATGTTTTTGGCCATTCGAATTTCTTCCTTGCTGAAGTTTCTGTTCATTTCTTCTCCCCATTTTTTTGATGGGGTTGTTTATTTTCTTCTTGTAAAAGTTCTATCAGTGCCTGATATATCCTGGATATTAACCCCTTATCAGATGGGTATTGTGTGAATATTCTTTCCCATTCTGTGGACTGCTTTTGTATCTTAGTCACTGTTTCTTTTGAGGTGCAGAAGCTTTTTAGTTTCATGTAGTCCCATATGTTTATGTTTTCTTCTAGTTGCTTTGTTAGTGATGTTTCACCTTTGAAGATGCCTTTAGCTTCAATGTCGTGGAGGGTTTTTCCTATATTTTCTTCAATGTAATTTATGGATTCAAGTCTGATATTGAGATCTTTAATACATTTTGATCTGATTTTTTGTGCAAGGTGTTAGACACAGGTCCAAATTCATTTTTTACATGTTGCTGCCCAGTTTTCCCAACACCACTTGTTGAAGAGGCTTTCCTTACTCCATTTTAGACTCATTGCTCCTTTATCAAAGATTAAATGATCATGTGTTTGAGGTTGGGTGTCAGGATATTCAATTCTATTCCATAGGTCCACAGGTCTGTTTTTATTCCAATACCATGCTGTTTTAATTACTACTGCCTTGTAGTACAGTTTGAAGTTGGGAAAGGTGATGCCTCCCATCTTCTTTTTCCGAGGATTGCTTTAGCTATCCTTGGGGGGTTTATTGTTCCATACAAATTTCAGGAGTGTTTGGTCAATTTCTTTGAAGAATGTCATCGGTATCCTCATAGGGACTGCATTGAATCTGTACAGAGCTCTAGGGAGTATTACCATTTTGACAATGTTGATTCTCCCCATCCATGAACAGGGAATGTGTTTCCATTTCCTTGTGTCCTCTTTTATCTCTTGGAGCAGTATCTTGTAGTTTTCTTTGTACAGGTCCTTTACATACTTGGGTAAGTTGATTCCTAGGTATTTGATTTTCTGTGGCACAATTGTGAATGGAATAGTTTCCTTAATATCCCTTTCTTCTCTTTCGTTATTTGTATATAGGAAAGCCACTGACTTTTGGGTGTTGATTTTGTATCCTGCCACTCTACTATATGCGTCTATTGTTTCTAGGAGTTTTTTTTGGTAGAGAGTTTAGGGTTCTCTAGGTATAATATCATGTCATCTGCAAATAATGATAGCTTGACTTCTTCCTTGCCTATCTGGATGCCCTTGATGTCCTTTTCTTCTCTGATTGCTATGGCAAGTACTTCCAGTACTATATTGAATAAAAGAGGTGAGAGGGGGCAACCTTGTCTTGTCCCTGATCTCAGGGGAAGGCTTTCAACTTTTCCCCATTTAGAATGATGCTCGCTGTGGGCTTTTGGTAGATGGCTGTAACTATCTTGAGGAAAGTCCCTTCAATTCCCATTTTCTGGAGGGTTTTAATCATGAACGGGTGCTGGATCTTGTCAAATGCTTTTTCTGCGTCTATTGAAAGGATCATATGGTTTTTATTTTTTCTTTTTATTGATATGATGTATTATGTTGATTGACTTGCGAATGTTGAACCATCCTTGCATTCCCGGGATGAATCTTACTTGGTCATGATGTATAATCTTCTTGATGAGTCTTTGGATTCTGTTGGCTAGTATTTTGTGAAGATCTTAGCATCCGTGTTCATCAGGGAAATTGGTCTGTAGTTTTCTTTCTTTGTGTTGTCTCTCCCTGCTTTGGGTATCAGGGTGATATGTGCCTCGTAGAAGCTGTTTGGGAGTATTTCTGTTTCTTCTATTTCCTGGAAGAGCTTGAAAAGGACTGGCAGTAGGTCCTCCTTAAAGTTTTGGTAGAGTTCACTAGGGAATCCGTCTGGACCTGGGCTTTGCTTACAGAACATTTCTTAGTAACTTCTGGGAGCAACCCCAGTGCCACATTGCAGATCTCTGATTCAGATTCCATAATTGTAATATCTTCTTAACTCAGTGGTAGATTCTTAGCCACCTCTATTTTTTTGCTTGTTATCTTACAATTTTAAAATTTTTTAAAAATATTTTATTATACCACCATGAGATATACAATTACAAAGATGTTCATGATTGAGTTTCAGTCAAACAGTATTCAAGCACCCATCCCTCCACCAGTGCCCATTTCCCACCACCATGTCCCCAAATTCCCTTCCCCCTCCCCCAGCCTGTGTCTATGGCAGGCACTTTACCTCTTCTCTCTCTCTCCTCATACCTCTCTCTCTCTCATCTCTCTCTCTTTCTTACACATTGAGCCACCTCTATTTTGATCTCCATGAGGTGCAGCTAATAAAACCATTTTTCTTTTCAAGCGCTCAAGTCTCAGCCTCTCTCCACTAGTGCCAGTGACTGTGTATGTTTCCTGCATTTATTTGTGGTCTTGTTTCAGATTATGCTTCAAACCCTGGTGAAGGCAGAAGAGTTTATGCACTTGTTCTGTTAC
The DNA here is from genome assembly GCA_021461705.1 of Cryptotis parvus. Taxonomy (NCBI): domain Eukaryota; kingdom Metazoa; phylum Chordata; class Mammalia; order Eulipotyphla; family Soricidae; genus Cryptotis; species Cryptotis parvus. Next base: position 44,534 of record JAJIBD010024699.1, on the reverse strand, counting down.
CAGGGGTCCTCCATCCCCTTAATGACATACCCCTATTTGAGTGATGAAAAACTGTACTACAGAATGTATCAGGAAAACCAGAATTAATTACAGCATGTTTACAGCTCTCAAAGAAATTGCTAAAAATTGTTATTATCAGATATTTTAAAAGAATATATAGAGATACAAAAATACATTCCTATTTACTATGAATAAATCTTAGTGTTTTTGGAGCAAATGAAAAGAAATGAAAAGAAACTAAGACACTAATCCATTTTTATTATTATGCTTTATAATAAGAATGATTTGATGGTGTCACTATAGGGTATGATTATTTATCAATAATTTAGAATATTAGTACTGGAAAAATTATTGCCAAACATTTGTACAAGTCCCTCAATGTTGATAAACTGCTTTAATTACTTTAGTATTGTCTTAGCACATGAAGGAGAGATGAGAGATGCCTATGCAGGTGACGTCAGATACAGGGAACTAATAGGTAGGTCAAGGGCAGGATTATCTGTTAGCCATGTCCAGCTGGGACAGTGCTGCATGCTTTAAGCGGCAAGTTCAGGGGGGGGAGAGCAGGAGTATGTGCAGTCTGTGGCTTTCATCACTACCATATATTGAATGTCATGTTGCGGGGAATCTCAAACACGTGATTTAAATACTAACACCATCAGTGAGGCTGTGACTCTGTCTCTTTAATACAATCCAGTTAGGCATGGTCTCTGGGAAGTGATCTGGGCAGTGCTCCAGGAAGTGCTCTGGGAAGTGCTCGGGGGTCAGGGAAGTGCTCTAGGAAGTGCTCTGGGTTTCCTAGTGGGCTGCTGCATGGACGTGAACGGAAGCTGGGTATGTTTTCGGATCCCTCTCGTGGGCTAGTGGTGCTGAGAGGAGCTAGAGATCAGGAGCCCACCACTGGGGCCCAGGGCGGGTGCCTTGGCTGAGACAGCCCTGGCAGTAATGCTGTCCAGCACAGAAGGAACTTCCTTTGTTCTCCTCTATCCTCCTCCTCTTCAGAGTCCTCTGCTAGCACCATATGTGGGCAAAGCCAACTGGAGGATTAATTTACAAAAGAAACTCAAGATTTGCAGAGTTGTCGCACATAGAGGGACTCCCTCCCACCCTGAAGGGGCAGCTCAGGTGTCTTGTTTTGCTCCCAACGTCTCTCAGTAAAGCCAGTCTTAGTGTAGCCTCTCCTCTCCTGTTCTGAAGTTCTGGATGGCATCGTTGTAATTTTAGGGAGAACCACATGAAATGGGAAGATATGGGGGTTCTTTTCCTCACCCCCTAAATTCAAGCTTTAATGTCTGGTTTTTCAGCACAATAACACACAAACAGAGTAGGCGAGATAAAATTTGGTAGAGGAACATTTGAATAAATGCTGATGATCATGGGTAAGTTCTTAAATCCTCACATATAGAACAGAGGAAACTATAAATATTATCTAAAATGAGGCACTATGAGACAGCTTTTAATATTAAGGAATTGGAGCATATGGTCTGTTTGCAAATCTGAAAATATCCTAGTTGGGTTTAGAGAAATAAATGAGGACTAAGAAGAGACTCAAAAGTAGGACTTATTGCTCTGTGGCATGTCACACTCTCCTGTCTCCTCTCTCCCTCCCTCTCTCCCTGCTTCTGTCCCTCTTGCTATTCACATTGAAAGTTCTATACAGTGAGGGAATTAGAATTGCCTTGTAGCTAAATTACTAAGAGCTCTGCAAGTCTGTTTCCTGGGAGTTGCATCTCACGTCCCACAGCCTCGCTGTCCTTCACTATTAGGGCCTGGAAGGAAGGTGGAGCCCTGGAGGGGGACAGAAGAGCACGTGGTTGCATTAAGAACTTCAGTTTGACCCTTCCTCTGTGGAAGCTCTTGGCCTCAGGACTTTAGGATTTCTCCACCACCAAGATTATATTTCCATTATGTTGATGCCACGCCAGGCCCGGCCAGTCCCATGAGCACGAGCAGAGAGTGTAGTGTCTGCATTGGGCCAGGCCTGTAGAGCTGGCTGGGGCTTTCAGTTCTCAGAGATGCTTCTCGGAAGTGCTCCATGGAGGATGGAAGGCTCTTGGCTGCTGCCTTTGCAGCCCAGTTGCCCAGCTCAGCTCTGCTGCCTGAGAGCAGGTCAGTCACCGGCTCCCGAGCATTCCCGGCATTTGCCACCTGCAAGTTTGCGGCAGTAACCAGTACTCCTAAATGTGTGACTGCTTTATGTGAAGTGTGGTCAGAGGGACTGAATATAAGAAAGTGACCATGTCTTGATGAAGGGCACTGCTCTCATCTCAGGCCGGAAGTGCTCTTGGGGAGTGCCTCAGAAAGTCCTGGATGACCTTTGCTCTTTGGCATTTCTTCCGATCAGAGTGGTGACTCTACTTGCCGCATTTTAGATGACGTTCTGCCCCCATGGGATTGTCCAGTACACGGAGTAAAGCCCTAGCCTAGAAACTAGTGTAGCCTGTGAGGAAAAATCATTTTAAAATAGTTCACATTGATTTTCAAGAATCTGCAGAATTCTGTGTCTATAATGTTAAGAGTCGATGATCAGTGCGGTTTAGGAAGTCTTGTGAACTCCTGGCAAGTAGGAACTCTTGGTCACCCTGTGGGAAATGGTGAAACCACAGGCCTCCTCCTCAGGGACTTCCTTGTCTGGGGCCGGTTCCTGTGTGGGACAGGCTCCGTGCTGTGGTCAAAGGCAGGCTGGGCCACCAGCTCCCGGCCTGAGTTTCTCATCGCTCCTTACATTAGGCGACTTCCCGGAACAGAGCAAAGGCTTGAGAGGCAGAATGACGGCCCAGCAGTGAGTCGTTTCACATGCCATACACTTATAATTCCTCTACTAAGTATGTTGCCACTTGGGTGAAGCCAGTTCTGTGAGCGTGAGCAGAGTGTAGTGACCACATTGCCTCAGGGAAGGCTGTCTCTGTGGGAAATCTGTGCCTCGTTCTTCAAGGTGTCAAAGATGGAAGCCTTTCTACTATAGGATGCGCTTTTTGTTCAGATGTGTTTTAAGGGGAAAATTCTCAATTCTCTGCACATAGGTAAACAAATGATGGCTATTCGAAAGCAATTAAAATTATTTTTAAAACTTGTCACAGATATAGCTAATATTTATTCAGCACATTATTCTAAGCCAGGTGTTGTGCCAAGTCTTTCACATGCATTATCATAATTATATCTCATTAGGCCCCCCAAGATTATATCCGTGATGTCAATATTCATTTTAAACATGGGAAAACCAAGCTCCGTGGGGGAAGTCACTTGTCTGCGTGCACATCGCTTGCAAGTTGGGCGCCTTTCCCTGACCTCTGGAGTCTGCAGTCAGAGAACATCTCTAGGCCATAAGCACCTTCTCTGAAGTCTTCGTCTCAGGCTGCTCTGAGCCACGAGCACCTTCTCTGGAGTCCGTCTCAGGCCCTGAGGTGTTTTTGTGAACTCCGGGCCAGGGGTAGGTGTCCAGATGTAAGACTCTAGAGCCAGGTTCCAATGTGCAGAATAAAATCTGGTAGAAATGTAAGGTATTAACCAGCGAAACTGGGTGGGGCCAAAGAGCTCAGCTGATGTTTGAAAATGGAATAGAAAGAAAATACTGTTAGCTGTGATGCATTTGGGAAGATTTGATAGGATTTACTGATATTTAGTGCTGTTATATAAGAGGGTATTTTCTTCCCCCATGATCTGTAAAGTCTATGAAAATCATCTCTCTAATTCTATGATAGAGCAAAACAGTGACAGGTCAAAGGGGTTTTAGTGTTGAGTCTCCTATGAAGCCCACGGCCTAGAGATGGGAAGCCCTCTAAAGGGTAAAGTTTGGTTCAGAACGGTGCATTGCCCTTGCAGCTAACACTCCTTGTGATGTACAGACAAGCTAGACTGTTCCTGTCCTCTGGCAGCCTCAGGAAAACTATTTTCCTCTTGAATTACTGGCCTGCTTTGTACTTGATGTTAACAGCACATGCAAAAGGAGTCACTTTCTCCTGTTCCGGCAGCTGCCCTTTGTGTTGAATTCACTTCCTGTACCCTCTTACATGGCTTCTGGCATCAACACTGAGATGCTTAAAGAAGAAATATCCAGTTGCTCATTTCCCCACAATTTCTGGCTCCCTTGGGTGGGTTCTCTTGACTATGATGCTCAGGTGGTCAGATGACTTCCAGTTCTGTCTCCGTCTAGACACTTGGCAGTATAGCTCAGCAGTGCCCCGGGCTGGACCCGGCATAGGCTCAGGGAACCAGGGGGAGGCCCCTCTGTCCCCCCCCATCTGGTGCCGTGCTGTCTCTCGGTGCCGAGAACTTGGTGCTTCCTGCTCCTGGTGGCTGTGGCTGAAAGGAATTGTCAGTGTTGGGGGCGGCCCTCTGCGTGTCCCCTCCACGCAGGCAGTGAGGACTCCCTTAATGTTTCTGTCTTGGGGAAAGTCGGTAGCAGCATTTTCTAATGCAGATTTTCTAGGTGGAATTTTTTTTTTTTTTTTTTTTTTTTGCTTTTTAGGTCACACCCGACAATGCTCAGGGATTACTCCTGGCTCTACATTCAAGAATTACTCCTGGTGCTGTTCGGGGGACCAAAAAGGATGCAGGGGGTCAAACCCGAGTCAGTCGCAAGAAAGCAAAGGCCCTCCCCGCTGTGCTATTGCTCCGGCCCCTCTAGGTGAAATTTTGACCCAGAGGGTCAGGACCTCAAGCAAGTCTGCTTTTGTTTGAACTAAAGACGCTCCTTCCTGTTTGCATCCATGGGTGATTTGTGAGTTCCAGCAGCTTTGTCCACACATTGATTTATAAGAATTTAAAGCTGGGGAGGGACACAGGCATTCAGGGGCTGGTGCCTCACATGTTCAGACTGTGAGTGCAAGCCCCCCCCCCCCCCCCCATGTGTACCTCCAGGCACTTCCTGTCTGAGCAGTTGAGCGGGGACAGGCCAACCTTCACTGGGTGGAGCCCTTGGGCCCTCTGAGCACTGCTTGGGCATCTCTCCACCCTGCAAACATAACCTGAGTCTCAGGAAGATGCTCTCACTTGCAGAGTGGGGCTCTCTGGGTGCATCTTCGCCCACTTGGGTGGTGCACCCCAGACCTGTCCCCAGGCAGGCCCGATGCTCCCCTTTATCCCTCTGCACCCAGCACCTTGAGGGCCTGAGGGTGAAGATGCGTCTGTGCCACTTCTCCCGTGGAGGGGCGTCCATCAAGCCCCCTATTTACACCTCGGCAGGGCCGTGTTTGTCTTGCTGCCTCTGCTGCAGGACTTCAGGCCCTGGTGGGAGTCATTGAGGCACAGTGGCCCCCGCTGCCTGCCTGCCTTCTGGGCCCTTCTCACCCTTGTGAGGAAGCCATTTCCCTCCATGCACTGGTGTTGCTGTTTGCGGAAGTCAGGTGTCACGTGCTCTGTGTTTCTGCTCTCAGCTGAGCGTGAGCTCGGCTCCTTCCCAAGGGTGGCTGTCCCTGTTACTGTGCGTGCTTGTACAGTACACATGTGCCTCCGTCTCTCTTTGACCTGCCATTAACAATCGATCTGTCACTTAGCAACTGCCTTTACTAACTCTTTTATACAGTCAGAGCTGAGTATCAGAGTAGCTCACACGTCCTGTCCTTTGTCCTGTTTCCTCACCGGTTTCTTTTGCTCTGGTCCCTGGCAGTCCTGGTGAACAGCAGTTGTAGCATTTCACTGGAAACCGAATTCTTCTTGTGACATGTGTTATTGGACTAGCTTCCTTTTCTGTTATAGATAATACTAGTATTTTCTTTCTTTTTGTCCCCAAATTAGGAAATTCCAGATTTCCTACCTTTGCAGCTAAAGATCACCCAGGAATCTAGAAGATAGTAGTTTTAGAAATCAGCCACAACTAGAAGAGTTTTCATGGGTCCTTAAAATGCACGGGCACAAGAGCTATTTCATGTTGGTGTAAATATGTGGAAATTAAATTTAGTCCATAGACACATTTTTGATTATTATGAAAATGTCTGTGTTTCAGATTTACTGTTAGTTTGATCCGAAGGCTTTGGTCTCAACCTCAGCAGGTAGAACATCAGGAGACAGAACGGCAGTTTATGGAGGTGGTTTTGGTTTTACTTGTTAGGGCGTTGGGCTCTTGGCTCTTATCCCCTTGTGATCTTGAGCCACGTTCCCTCTGCACAGTAGGAACTGACCTGCTCAACCACCCACAGTGGGCAGCACTGCTCTCAGAATTGGGGGAAGGGCCATATTCTTTTTTCTTCGGCTTTTGTTGGGTCACGCTCAGTGATGCTCAGGGGGTTACTCCTGGCTCAGCTATTGGGGAGTGAAGAAGCATTATTATTCAGAGAACTTGGGTTAAATTGATCTCAGAGGTTAACAAGTGAAGGAACTAGGAGCTCTGTTTTCATGCAGGGAGTGCTTCTCCTCCTAGCCATCACGTCATTAGGAAATCAGCCACTTGAGAAGCTACAAAATCAACCTGCAAATGGTGGATATTTTCCTCCCATGATCAACATCTTTAGCTTCCAGCTTGCAGGGGTTTCATTCTTCAGAAATCATCTGTACACACAACAAGAAAGAAGCTTTTTCTTATCAGTGAGCATGGGTATTTCTATAAGTATTAAAATGTATTATATGGGGGGGGCTGGGGCAATAGTACAAGCAGATATGGTATTTGCCTTGCACCCAGGTTTAATCTCTGGCATCCCAGATGGTCCCTCAAGCACTGTCAGGAGTAATTCTTCAGTGTAAGCTAGGAGTAACCCCTGAACATCACTGGCTGTGGCCTCAAAACAAATGGTTGGAATCAAATGGGTGGCATCGACTGTGTCCCATAACCTCTGGCTACTGCAGTCTCTGTGCCAAACTGGATTTCAGGAAGGAATCTCAGTATTCTGATATGGGCTTCTCTTTCTTTCTTGACTTTGGGTCACAGGAAGAGGGAAAATATTGACAGGGCCGTGCACTAAAGCCTAAGGGTATAGCCAATATGGAAAAGATGCTTTTTTGTTTTCTTCTGCTAGAGAAAGTGCCACGTGGTAGAGAAGGCACTGAAGTAGAATGTTCCTCTAGAGAACCTGCTAGCTGGGGCGTATCTCTGGTTACTACGCTGTCATCGCTCATTTTATTATTAAGAACTTATTATTAATAGTTTATGCTTTTTAATATTTATGCTTTTTCCATATTTTATATAACATAAAAAAGTTCAGATGATTTATTTTGATTCTGGCTGCAAATATAGAGCTTCCAAATACTTTAAAAGAAACTGGTGAAATATTTATAAACTGCTTCAGGCAATGATCCTAATCTGTTGATTGAGGTCAAAAGAATGTTACAAGTGCCTTGGGGCTGTGTGTCCCCATTGCCTTTGCTGCTAGAACCCTGGGGTATGTGTGCCTTTCCTCAGGCAGCCTCTGTGAGCAGGCCTGTGTGGGCAAGATGTCGTCCTTCCTGGAGAAAGCCCAAGTGCTCCTAAAGGTTCTGCTTTCAGAAACAACCTGGACTCTTCAGTACAAACTAGGACTGTGTGAGGGCCAGGTGGTACTTGGCACATGGTATGAAATTGTGGATTGTTCATCTCTCTGCTGTAGTGATCTTGCTGGTGTTTTTAGGTTGTAAATGATGAAACTCTTAAGATGGAGAGAAGGGTGGGAAGAAGAGGGAGAGAGAGAAAGGAGAGAGAATGAGAATACAAGTAAAGGAAGAAACAATGGTTGGCATTCACAGGGAGCCTCATCGGTGGAGGAATGCAGTGGGGACAGGCCATCTGATAGCACAGAGAAGCCAGGCACAGGCATGGCCCAGCCCTTACATTAACTTCATTTCTAGAACCATAGTTTCTTCTTATTGTTTGTACATGTCCACTTTCTCCCTCCTACTTGGCATTTATATGGAGTTATGAGATTTGTTCCTCCGTCCAGACACCCAGGACAGCTTCATTAACCTCGCTAAATGCTGGGCCAGATGGACTGGGAAGGTCTAGTTGGGGTGGGACACATAAGCCTGTCTTGGGGGACCAGTTAGTGCCAAGAGGTTAAGGAGAACAGAAATTCTCAGGGGAAGGGATTACTACTGGGTGGGCACTAACTGTAGTATGAAAAATATAAAAATAATATCATGCAATAGTATCATCAGAACAAAGCATGAAAGCTGGCAAAGGGAAAAGATCGGGTGCTCTAGTTTGCACTCATGTTATGTTCTTGTTAAGGTGTCCACCTTTTGTATTTTCCATCTTGAGTAGCTAGTGGGTCTCACTTCCTGCCACTGAACTGAATGTCCAGGCTTGCATTCCTGTGTGGATACTCTGTATTCTTAATCACATCCACAGAAGGGATTCTCTTCTCTTCTATTATCCTTTTTGAGATTCGAAACCACACGAGCACTGAGGGGTTTTCATAGCTCTTAATATACATGATTTAAAAATGTTCGGGTTGCAAAGATGCATAAAGTCTTAATGCCTTCAGCCTAAACACAGAACAACCAATGCATAAAAGGTGGGGCAGGGTTCTGGTCCCCGTGTCTGTGTGAGGCAGAGAACGATGAAGACTAGGCAGATGGTCAGCTCTGGACTCCTAATGTCTAGAGTAACCAGTAGAAGCAATGCAGTCATATGGAACTGAAAATCCAAGAAATAGTTGAATTATCAAAGTATTTTATACAGCTTTTACAAAGAAGTAAAGGGGGCTGGAGTGATGGTAGAGCAGGGAGGGCATTTGCCTTGCAATTGTCTGACCCTGGGTTTGATCCCTGGCATCCCATATGGTCCCCTGAAAACTTCCAGAAGTAATTTCTGAGTGCAGAGCCAGGAGTAACCCCTGAGCATCGCCAGGTGTGACCCAAAAAGCCAGAGGGGGGTGAAGGGGGAGGGAATCAGTGGTAAATTCAAGAATTCACCAGACTGAGTCACAGATACAAAATTTGAATATTTTCTGCCTTGATACAGAGACTCACACAGGTACACAGAGACACACACAGAGACATTATATGGACACACAGACACACACACAGACTTATACACACCCTCCACAGAGTGTTCACAGGGCAAAAAGAAAAATTGAGCTTGAGGAAAAGAAGTTCAATCTGTCTGGGGATGAGTCAGCGGGTGAGCACTCCCTTGCGTGTGTGAGGTCCTGAGTTCTATGCCCAACAATGGGGCAAAGAACAAAAGACCCCAGTGACTGGGGTCCTCAGGTGGGAACGTGGACCATTTCTCATACTCTAACGGCTTCTGGGGTGGGGGTTCAGAGAAATCTACTCTTTCAGCCCAGAATCTCTCCAGCCACCGGGAGTGGATGAAGTTCTTGAGGAAAGCAGTAGTGGGATCTGTAGTGCAGAGATGGGCAAGCGGGTTCTGCGGAGATGGGCAAGGGGGTTCTGGTCTGGCTCTTCCCTGAGAGGGGGCATGGAGCTGGAGCATCAAACGTGGTCTTGTGGGAGTTAAAGGAACTATAGCAACGTTGTCTCTGAGAAAGGGACAAGGGAGCCCAGGGTGTGACCAGCAAGCTAAGGCCTATGTGAGGGACCAAGAACCCCTGAAGTCTTCATCAGATGGAGATACCGATGCTGGACACTGACTCCATCCTCCCTCTGAGCCTCTGGCCAGGGCAGAGAGAGGCCCTTGGGAGACAGAAGCCAGGAAGCCAGAGTGTAATCAGACAGATGGACAGTACTGGCCAAAACCAGAAAAGGAGGTTGGAACCTCTGAGGTGATTCTAGACCAGAAGTTTGAGGGTAGAATGTGGGTGAGGAGAGCGCTGACTGGGCCAGATGGGAGGGGCCACCATGTTTCAACTGAGTCTGGTCTTCTTGGAAGGCCACAGGTCATGAGAAAATGGAGAAGTGACCACTCTTCCCACCTTGGAATCACGTTGTTCTGAAACCCATCTCGTTCCTTTAGCCAAGAGCCTGTTATCACCAGATGGCCAGGAGTGTTGAGTGGGACAATGCTTGATAGTGATGTGAGGGAAACCCAAGAGATGAAGGTCACATGGGAGCTACTGTCTTTACTTATCAACACACCATTGAAGGGGCTCACACGGATGCAACTTAAGTTTACTGTCTGCCGTCACGAAGTCCTGGTGAGGAAGCAGTGTCTCCTAGATGGAGCCACAAGGAAGACTTCAAATTCTCACAGCTGCATTGCCATCGTGGCTCTGTCCCCAGCCAAGCTCCCCTTCAGGCCTTCACAGTGGTGACCTTAAAACATGCCACTTGGTGGAGAACTGAGAGCCATGCATGGACAGGACAGGCAACACGACTGTGAGAAAGGGCAAGGCATTGTTCTAAAGTGACTGGATTTGAGGAATGGGTTGCCTCACGAGAAGTGGATGGTACTTTTCTCCTGATGTGGCCAAGGAGGAAGATAAGAGCTGAAGGCCTTGTCCTTCATGGGCAAGTCGTGTGAAGTGCCATGGCCAGAAGAGATGACAGAACCGCTCTTTGGTCCATCCTGCTGTTGTATGCAGCCCTCAGTGCTCGCCACACGTTCCTCTCTGTCCGTCAGGACTTATACGCCCACCACTGGACATGGATGCCCTTCCCCAGTAAGGGCTGCTGTGAGGCGTCTCTGAACTTGGAGGCGGACTTGCTGTGACTCCATCTTATATTAGTTTGGTCCCAAAGTCAGTGAGTTTCAGAGCCGTTCCTGAGATTTATTTGTCATTAGAAAGGCAGAAGATAGAGAATGTAAACAGAGTCTGGAGAGGCTGCAGAAAGATGAGTTTTTGCTCTGACAGAAATATGAGTTTGAGCTCCGCCGGCTGGCATAGAGCTCAAGGACTGTGGGAAGAGCATTTGCGGACCTAAATCTTGCTGAGTCCCGTCGTTCATCACCTTGTGCTTGCCTTGCTGTTGTTTGGTGCTTTTCCTCCTCTGATGTTTCTCCCCACTTTTGTTCAACCATTTGAGGAGACACCTCAGGCAATGGGAAGGCCTCCATGTCTGTCCGGAAATCTGTGCTGTCATGCTCCTTCCTGAGATCATGACAGATTAGAAGTGTTCTTCTCCCTCACAAATTCTTGGTGCTTCTCTGAATTTGAATGCAGATGACTTTTCTCTGTGAGGCTTAATTAAGCTGGAGGGACTATTTGTTCCTGCGTGGTCCGTGATTGATTCTCCTATCCCACGTCATTTGTATTCACGGGGTTGTCCTGGTGCAGCTCTAGAGCGAGAAAGCTTGGAAAGAAAACTCTAAGAACCTACTAAACGCGAATGCATCAGCTACAGCTCAGCCCTCTCTTCCCGCCCTGTGCTGTTCAGAGTTGGCACAAAATTTTGATTTTGTATCCATTTCAAGAGAAGCAAAAGAAATGCATTTATACACTATGCACAACAAAATAAAATTGATAAAATAATAGTTGTTCTATTAAAACTTGTGTGTGGAGTTTGCCGTTTGTAAAGGGTCCATCAGCCAACGCGGTGAAATGGACCTCAGCCTATTTGCTTGTTTCTGTGGGCCGGATCTTTTTCCTTACTACTGGAACACACAGAGTGTTACACCCCTTCCATGGAGCTGCAGCTTGGCCCTCCACCATGGAGAGCTGAAGCAGCATTTATTGTTTGTGTTCCATTGATTTCTCTTTCTTCTCGTGTCACAAGCTGCTTGATTATGTATTGCTTCTGTCTGATAAGTGATCATTTCAAATAACAGAGTGGCCCGTGCTTAGGAAATGATTCATCTTCCGAGCGCATTTGAACCCATGGTTTGCTGCACTATTTTAGACACTACATTATAATTCTGTTATGCAAAAACATCTTTGGAGGCTAAAATTAATGTCGATATGAAGCTTATGCAACAGGAAAAATGAACCCGGGCCACCGCTAGGCAAAAATACATCCCTCGCTTTTCTGCTCGCCAGTGAGACCACACTCTGCTCCCTCACGAATGCCAGGACACTGCACAGCCTTTTGTGTGTTCACACAAGCACTGGGAAAGCTTCCTCGGACTGACCCGAGGAGTTGCTAACCTCCCGTCCCTCTCCCCTGCTTCCAACACATCCCCGTTTCTGTGGAGATGGTGCTTCTTTAGTGAGGTAAGAAAAAAGAAAAGTAATTCAGTGTGTGAGGTGAAATACTTTTATTTAGAAATAGGAGAGAGAATAAGGTGAGCACCCCATGAAGAAAAAGGGTTGCATGCCCCAAGTTGGATGACACGAACCTATGAAATTGCCTCTCCAGAGTGGAGGCCTGAGTGATACAGGGGGTGGAAGTGGGGGGTCAGGAAAAATAAGTAGAATGCCAGGCATCTTTTAAAATGGTTTAGTAAAGATGGAGAAAACCACTCATGAGAACCATGATTGTTATTCTTCATACAATTCATAGATATGTTTTATGGATCGTAATCTCACCACTCATTAGCAACTGTCTGTCTGAAGATGAGTAATTCATGTGTAATGCATGAGAAACTCATTCTCTGATCCTGTTATCTGAGACTATTGAGGATGATAGTAATTAACGTTTTTATTCCTCTGCTCTTCTGATAGGTAAGTGGGGTCCTGGGAGCTACTGACGACAAGCACAGCAGAACATGGTAAGGTCTTGAATGCCTTTTTTGTGAGCCAGCAGGGCGGCCAGGAGTTGGAAAGAACCCAAAGGCCCATGGATACATGATTGATGAAGATGTGGGCTGTGTACATGATGGAATACTGCTTGGTTAGACGCCTAGAGGGTATTCTGATAGTTCAGATGGAAAAGACAAGTGCCACATGAACACATGCATGGGTTGTACATAAATAATGAACTAAAGCTAAATAAAAACAAAACTGTTAGACTCTAGTAGGTCTAAATTGCTTGATACCAGGAGGAAAAGGACCAGTGGTTGAGTACTTCAGATGAGAAAGGCCAGTTTGTGGTGTGGGGGTGGATGCTTCATATTTCAGTGGTAAAAATGATGTAGCCTATTCATATGTATAATAGAGAGCCATCTCTCTCTGAAACCTATAAAGTGATTTAAATAAATGTTACTTTTATAACAAAACTGAAAGTGATTTTCACTTCTTAAAAATCTAGTGATTTTTGTAAGGGTCTCAAGCTTCATGTCAGGATGGTTTCAGAAGCATTCAGTCTTAGAGCACCCTGGAAGGTCAGGTTCGAGCAGTTGAGGGGGTGGGAGCAGCTGGATAAAGGGGCATGTGTCGGCAGCACACGTGATTCCATAGCACCAGGAGACACTGGATGGGAGGAGCATATAGGCATCCCTCTTCTATTTTTTCTTCCAAGTAGGAGTCACTTGATCACTTGATCACTGGAATCCCATTATTCATCGATTTGCTTGAGCGGGCGCCAGTAACATTTCCATTGGACCCTATCACGTGCCAATGTAGCCAATGGTATCTGGTTGATTCAGGAATATGAAGAGCCTCAAACTGTTCCTTCAGGGTCTTGACAAGGAAGTCTGACCATCTTGTAGGTGGGCGGCCACGGTATTGTTTGAAATCCTGTGGATCCAGTCGGTAATGGCTCTAGTCCAGCGGTTGTCTCCAAATCGCATTACATGTCCAGCCCATCTGATTTTCGATGCCTTGGCAAACGAGACAGCGTCCCTGATTCTGGAATAACGACGGAGGTCTCAACTCCAGATTCCTTCTCTCACTTGAGTGAGGCGTGATATTCCAAGCATAGCTTTTTCAATTCCTCTCTGGGAGACCCGAATAGCATTCTCATCCTGCTGTCATAGGGCCCAGGTCTCTGAGGTGTATCTTTATGCAGGGAGAATGGTGGAGTCAAAGACATGTGCCCAGAGCCAGAGGTTCTTTGTCCTTTTAGCTATTTCTTCGATGCCTTTGAAGGCATTCCATGCCGCTCTCTTCCTCCTCTGCAGCTCAGGTTTTAGGTCGTTCATCATGTTGACTTCTCGATCAAGGTACACATAACTGTTGCATCCAGAGATGTCTGTTCCATTGAGAGTGAATGGGGGCCTCTGGAACTAGTTCATTTTTCATGAACATGGTTTTCTTCAGATTCAGCTGTAGACCTATCTTTCCACATTCTCGGTCAAAGTCAACCAGCATTTCTGCCGCTTGGCTAATGTTTGGTGTTATTAGAATGATGTCATCAGCGAAGTGGAGGAGGTGTAGTTGCCGACCACCTATCTTCACTACCATTCCTTCCCATTCTAATTGTCTCATGATGTTCTCGAGGGTGGCGCTGAAGAGTTTTGGTGAAATGGTATCACCCTGTTTCACCTCTCTTTTGACATTAATGATCACTTCTTTGTAGAATGGTGAGATCCTGGTGGTGAATCTGTAATACAGCTCACGAATTGTATTGGGTTTGAACGCCCTGTTTGGCTAGGGCTTCGATGACTGCTTCAGTCTCCACAGAATCAAAGGCTTTCTTTAAATCAATGAACGTGAGACAGTGCGGCATCTTGTACTCCCTACAAACCTCAATGAGCTTGGTTACTGTGTGGATATGGTGGATTGTGCTGAATCCTTTCTGGAAGCCAACTTGCTCGCATGGTTGTCCTTCATCTAGTGTTCTGCCAACCCTGTTCAGGATGACTCGAGTGAACAGCTTGTAGATGACAGACAACAGGCAGATGGGGCGATAGTTGCCGATGTCGTGAATGTCTCCCTTTTTGAACAGTAGAACTGTCCTGCTGGTTTTCTATTGGCAGGGCACCTTGCATTTGGACAGGTAGCGTGTGAAGAGCTGAGCTAGTGTATTGATGAGTACTGATGGCAGATTCCTCAGGTGTTCGGGTCTGACTTTGTTTAGGCCTGGTGCTGTTCCCTTTTTTTTCCGATGAAATGGCATGTTGGTTTTCAGAAGGGAGAACATTGGGAATGACATATCCATCCTGTGGAATTTGGTATGTGGGCAGGTGGACATGGCTATCAAAGAGATCTGAGTATAATTCCTGGATAATCTTCTCCATTGCCTTCTGGAAGATGTGATAGATCCATCAGGGCATTGGAGGGCAGTCATCTTGGTCTTATAGTTGGCGAAGGACAGGCAGGCGGTGTGAATGCTTTTCCCAGCTTCTGCTGCATCTTCCAGTATTTCTGCTCTTCTCTTTTTTAGGTCTTCCTTTATCGCTTCTCTGCATCGCTTTGCAAGCTTGGACGTTAATATTTGGTCACCTAGGCTCGCCCCCTTGCCACTTTGGCGAATGAGCTCAAGAGTTTCTGAAGACAGGCGTCCTTTTGTGTCTTTCTCTCTCTCAGCATTCTTCGCACAATCATGCAGGTGCTGAACCAGTAGGCTGTATTCTTTATCGATGTCATCAATTGTGGTATCTTCCCATGTTGTCGCAATGGTGCCAAAGAGTTCCCAGTTGGTGGACATTCTGGGAGTTCTCTTCTTAAACTTTGCAGCCTTTTCTCCCTGTTGTGTGAAGTAGAATTTTGCATGAAGGAGACGGTGGTCCGATCCTGTTTGGAATTTGGGGATGACAGCAACATCGGTCAGACAAAACCGTCGATTGAAGATGATGTGGTCAATTTCATTGTGGAACTGTCCACCAGGAGATTGCCATGTCCAATGTTTTGCTTCAGCCTTCTGGAACTGTGAGTTCCCATGAATGGTCTTGGTGGACATGATGAACTCAGATAGTCTGTCACCCTGTTTGTTCCATTCTAGGCCATGTGTCCCAATGTGGAGTTCTTCAGCTGATCTTCTTGGTCCTATCTTGGCATTAAAATCACCAACTATGATCTTGTAAAAGGTGTGATCTTTTTTTATAGAACTCTTCCAATTCCATGTAGAATATCTCAATTTCATCTTCCTTGTATGTGGATGTTGGTGTGTAGACAATAAAGATAGGAATTGCTGGCAGTGGACCACAACTCTTCAAGTGTAATCATCCGATCTGGTTTGTTAGCCATTCAAATGAATCAATTTTGATGGCCATGTTTGTGTTGACAAGGACACCAACCCCACCTCTTTCATCTCATGTTCCAAGGAACAATTCTTCTCTGGTGTCAAATACAGCATGATGCGACTGATGCCTCCTCGTCTCAGTCAGACCAATGATGTCGTACTTGATCTTTTGCGCTTGCACCATCACATCCTCGATATATGCTTCTGATGCCAGCGTATGTGCATTGAAAGTACAGACAGTCATTTTAGTCCTTCTTCATTTTGACGGCCTAGGTTGGCCGTGAAATTTTATCAGGCACTGCTTGTTCGCCTTTTTTGCTGATGCTGTATTAAAGGTTCTTTCGGGGTCAGGAAAAGAAACATTTTTGTTACTGGTTTTGGCATATAGAACATGCATCGGACAGCTTGCCAGGCTCTGCCGTGAGGGCGCTATACTCTCATTACCTTGTGGGGCTCTCACAGAGGGGTGGGTAGAATATTTATGGTAATTTGGAGGTAAATGGCACAAATGCGCAGCGCCCAAGCACAACGGGAAAGTTGGTATCTGCTCTGCTGGGTGTATCTGCATCTGTGGCTCAAGCATTCCTGGGCTTGAAATACTCTCCTCTGAAGGGCGGGTCTCTGAAGGTTGGGTCCTTGTAGGCTCGGTTTCTAACAAGTGGGCTGGAGACTGGCTTAATTTTTGGGTGGAGAGCTTACGAGCTGCAGAGTGTGGATGGTGAATATCACTGCCAGCAAGGTGTTGGGGGTTTCTCTGGGTTCTTCTGACTCACCCCTGCAGCAGTCTTTTTCAAGCCCAGGCCAGGTATGCCAATCCAGAGACTCACACACATGGGGCAGAGCTGCTGCCTGCTCTCCCTGTGCCCAGCTAATCACGAGGCATCCTGGAGGGATGGTCGGTACTAGCCCTGGCCCGCCATCCCAGCAGTGCCTTGAAAGAAGCCAGAAAAAACCCCCCACACCATGAGAGTCGCCATTTCCACATCCAGACTACCCTTGCTTCAGAGCTCCACCCAGTAGAAGAGCTGATCTCAGCCTAGTCGCACAGCTGCAAAGTGGCTACATGGTTCATCATAAATACTCGAATTTTAAGGTGACTACAAGAGAATCCCACCTGCACCGCAGAGCCTGGCAAGCTATCTGTGTTGTATTTGACATGCCAAATACCAGTAACAATTATAGACCTCATTCCCGTGACTTGATGGAATGGTTTGAGGCTCTTTATGTTTCTGGAGCAGGCAGATGCCCTTGGGCTATCTATCTTGCATGTGACAGGACCAATTGAGATGTTACTGGTGCCTGCTCAAGCAAATTGATGATCTACAGGAAAACAGTGATACAGTGATACCGTGGGAACTAGAGCCTGGAATTAGCTGGCTATATATTCATGGTAAGAAATATTAATGCCATTTCCTACAAATTACATTCTGAACTGGTTTCTGGTTCAGAGATGCAGCCCCTCCTCTCTCTGCTAGGGAAATTTTACCTCGTGAATAAGCTCTGGATTTTGTGAAACTTGAGCCATAAGGCCCATCTAAAGATCTACATTTCAAAAGGATCATTTTCCTGGATGGCTGGGCTGGAAGGTTTTGTAGGTCTTCTATCTATAAAATAAGCTAGGAGAAAGGAGAAGGGGCTTTGAGCCATTTTTGGCTTCTCTTTGCTTTCCTCTTCTCTTCTCCCTTTTTTTCCCTGTTGGGCCTTAACACGTGGTGGCGGCGTGTTAATCTGCCTACACTCAGCTGGGTCCCAGCTGGGAACCCTCAGTCTGGGTCTGGGGTTTTCCTGTTGCTGGATTGTATATCAGAACCTGTGAGAGCAAAGCCTTTTGCAACCTTGCTGGATTCTTGTGTCTTTCTCCATCTGCTGATTCCCTGGGGCAGAAGGGGATCCCTGACCCTGCTTCTGATTTTGTTGGGGTGCCCAGCATTCCCTGGCAAGAGCAAATCAATTTTTTTTCAGCCAATTCAAAAAATTCAGCATAACACCTGATTTTTCCCTCCCTCCCTCCCCTCCCCTCTCTCCCTCCCTCCCTCCCTCCTCCCTTCCCGTATCAGATAGATTTCTTCCTGCATGAAAATCATGTAATAAAAACTGATGACACAGTAATGCAAAGATATTCCAGGGCAAAATAACTAGAAAATGTTCACTTTATTTTGAATTTCAAACATCCTCTAATGGTAGGAAAACCAGAGTGCTCTAAATAATTCTTTCTTCTAGGAGAAATAAAGCGAGTTTGGGCCATGTGATACATTCATGAAGACTGATCATTACAGGAAGAGCTCATTGCCTGAGGAAGGAGAGGATCACTTTCGAAACACAATGACCCTTTCCACTAATTGTAAATGTTCTTGCTTCAAGACAGAGACATTGGGCCGGAGCCATAGCCCAGCGGGTAGGGCGTTTGCCTTGCACACGGCCAGCCTGTGCTGGCTTGGGTTCGATTCCCCGGCATCCCATATGGTCCCCCAAGCACCGCCAGGAGTAATTCCTGAGTGCAGAGTCAGGAGAAACCCCTGAGCATTGCTGGGTGTGACCCCCCAAAAAAAAAAAACAGACATGTTTTCTCCAGAAGAGATTATTTATACTTCCTCC
This sequence comes from Cryptotis parvus, assembly GCA_021461705.1. Classification (NCBI taxonomy): domain Eukaryota; kingdom Metazoa; phylum Chordata; class Mammalia; order Eulipotyphla; family Soricidae; genus Cryptotis; species Cryptotis parvus. The sequence goes on along the minus strand of JAJIBD010024699.1, from coordinate 26,192 downwards.
TAAACCAGACTTGGTTTTGACAAGGAAAGGACAATGAAGTTTGGAAATTTTAGGGGTTAAACTCAGGCCTTTCTTGTGCCTGGCAGAGGTGTTGTCACCTGAACTAGCTCCCCTGGCTCCAATTTCACATAATTTTTCTTTAGTTTTCTAGCTGTAACTCTGGTTAGAACATTCAAGATAATATGAAATAAGAGTAGTGAAAGTGGACAGATTCCTTTGTTTCAGATCATAGGAAGAAAGCATTTGATGTTTTGCTATTAAATATGTCCGTTCTAGAATTTACTTTATTTCGATGTGCCAAGTATTTTGTGAGCAACAAGGGTTGGATTTTTGTCAAGTGGTTTTTCTGCATATGGTGAGATACACCTGTTTTTCCTTTTTATAGTTTGCTAATATGTTGGATTAAATTGAGGAATTTTTATGTTGAAATACTTTTGCATTTCTATGGTAAATCCAGTGTGTTGATGCTGTGTGATATATATTATTATATTGTTTGAATTGTGTCTGAAGATAGTCACCTGTTTTCATAGGGTTGTTGACTGTACCTTTTGTTCTCACATTACAGCTACACAGTGACCTGAGGTCTGTGCTCCTTTTCAGATGTCTATTTGTGTGTGTGTTGAATTGTACTGTTTCTTCCTTTGCATGTGGTGAAGTTGATCCATGAGCCATCTTGGCTTAGGGCTTTTTGTGTGTGTGCCAAGATTTTTATTTGTGCTAAGATTTGCGCGAAGGTTTTTATGTGATTTTTTTGTCCAAACTTATGTTTTTAAAGGTATAGAGATTTTCAAGCTTTTCTGTTATTTCCTGAGTAAAATTTTGGAACTTCTCCTCTCTGTAGGATTTGGCCATCATGTTCAAAATGTGTAGCTTATTGCTAAAGATGGTTTATAATTTGTCATTAATATTTTATCCTGACACGTGTAATAAATGTTCATGTTTAGCCATTTTAAAATTCAGTGACATTATTTGCGTTCTGATTTCATGCTGTTGGTATCTAATGGGTTTTTTAGGCTCAGGGGTACAGTTAAACATTCTGCAGCAAACAAGATAAATCCCAAGATAAACCCCAAGATAAACCTGACCCACAGAGAAGAAGCACAAATCCCCACCGTGCTCACCAATAATTAGGTAAGTTTACCTAATGGGAACCTAATTTTCAGAAAAGCTTGAAACCCCTAATTTACCTAGGGGTTTTAAATTAGGTTAGGGAACCTAATTTAAAAGTTTACCTAAGCTTGAAATCCCCAAAATATCTTTATTCTTCATATAGTCAATCATAGTAGCCACAGAATACACACTTCTGTGTGATTTTATGGATATCATATGTAAGGTTACCAACAAATGCCCATCGTTAACATGACACTTAGTTCTGAAATATGGCATGTTTCCTCCTCAAGATTTGAATTATAGAAGTATGTTCACATTCATTGCTTTAACTTAACATTTTATGCACAACTTTCTAGGAGACTTGTTCTTCTCGGTTGATGCACAAAGTGGGAATAGAACACCGTTTAATGGTTTAAGGACAGTTTTTCCAATGAGCAAGAATTTCCGTGAGTGATATAAACTTAGTGTCTACTTTTGTGATGGGGGCACGATGGAAGCACAGAATATTTGGTGAATGGATGAGGAAGTGTAGGACTCTCCTGGGAAAGGGGAACAAGAGAAAGGGCCCTGGTGTCTACTTGTCTGTGGGATGAGAAGAGGCATTTAGAAACCGTCATGAAGTGATGGTTGAATAAAGAGAAAGTCAGCCCATGAGTCACGTCTTTCCATGAAGCGGCTCCAAGTCTCCGTCAGGAAAATTTCTATTAGAAATGTTATAAGAATTGTCACGGAAGCAATTTATTAACAACATGGAGGTCTCTTGTTAGCTGTAGCTGATGGAAAGGAGCCGTAATGCTTTTACAGTTACTGTCTTCGCTATTATGGAGCAGAATTTTCAAATTTAATATCACATCCAGGATTGCTTTTAAAATTTTGATTTGTTGAGTCTTTGATGGAAAGATCAGATTCCCTGAAATATCACTCAAAATAGCATATTTCACACTGCCAGGTGAAATTCTCTAATGCTGAAAAAATGCTCCAGGATCTTTCTCCAAGAGTAGCATCTTTATTTGATTTCTTGGTATGAAATTTGGAGCGTAGAGTTTATGATACCCTGTGGTTCTTCATGACATCTACTTACTCCTTTAATACTGTTACCGGTTGAACTATAAATCTTATTCAAAACATGGAACTGGTTTCAATGCTTCTAGTATTGCCTAAAGTATCAATTTTTCAGCTATTCAGAAGGGATGCATGGGTTTATTGTAGTACCAGAAGGCACCATTTTTTTTTAGAAAGTTTTTTTTTATTCTACCATAAAGATACCTATTTTTCTAATTCTGCATAATAAGCAAGTATCACTGTATCACTGTTTTCCGTTCATTATCAATTTTCTCAAGCGGGCACCAGTAACATCTCCATATGAACTGTCTCATGCAAGTAGAGCCCAATGGTACCTGCTTGCTCCAGGAACATAAAGAGCCTCAAACCATTCCATCAGGCCATGGGAATGAGGTCTATAATTGTTACTGGTATTTGGCATATCAAATACGACATGGTAGCTTGCCAGGCTCTGCCGTGCGTAGCATACTCTTGTAGTCACCTCAAAATCCAGCATTTATTGATGAACCACGCAGCCACAAGTGGCCGCGTGAGCTGGGCTGTGATAGGCTGGTCTGCTGGGTGGAGTTCTGACAGGGGAAGTCTGGATGTGGAAAATGGAGGCCCTCATGGAGTGGGGGTCATCTGGCTTGTTGTGAGGCTCTGCTGGGGTGGAGGGCCAGGGCTAGAACCTGCCATCCCTCCCGGGCTCTCATGAGTGGCTGGGCACAGGAGAGCCAGTATCAGCTCTTATTAATTACTTAATAAGTACTTATTAATTACTTAATTAAGTAATTTAGTACTTAATTACTTAATTACCAGTAACAATTATAGACCTCATCCCATGACCTGATGGAATGGTTTGAGGCTCTTTATGTTCCTGTAGCAAGCAGGTGCCCTTGGGCTCTACTTGCATGAGACAGGTCATATGGAGATGTTACTGGTGCCCGCTCGAGCAAATCGATGATGAATGGGAAGATAGTGATAGTAATTACTTATTACTTATTAATAAGTAAGTAAATGATATAAATAGCACTCATTAATTAATATCCAGAAAGGCATAACTATGAATTTATATGTATTAATACATTTAAGAAACATTTATTAAGTGCCATATTTTTATTGACTCTTTCCAGGAGAGCAGGAAGAGGGATAAAATAATGAGAAATTTGCATAGTTTCTGCCTCCCTGAGATGGCTATCAATCAAGAGGGTGATTTATTAAGTGACTATAAAGTAATAATCCAGACATAGTAGCGTGTTGCACTATAGTATAGGTGGGCTTCAGCAACACTAATTATCTGAGCAGTCTCGTAAATTACTCTGAGAGAAATTATTAGTACCTGAAAGTGGCAGCTGTAGTATTTGCAAATAGTTGAGAAATTTGAGGATGGCAACCTGATTCCTGTGGCCTGGAGTTTCCTTGGGATTTCAGTCATGTTGTATGTTGGCTTTGGTGGCAGGGAGGCCATTCTTGGGCCTTGGTTCCTGACCCTTTTGTCTGTCCACAGCACACAGCTTGGTTTTCTTGTGCAGGGCAGCAGCTGGCTCTGGTGTATAGGATGTAGGAGCCACCGGACGTTGCTGATGTTGTAATGGGTCTCCAGCTCCTCAAGCACTTTCTGCTGCCCCCATCGATGACGTGTGAGAGATGCAGCCACATTCAAGGAAGAAGGGGAGTAATTAGTCTCCTCCGAGGAAAAGAGAAATGCCGGTTAATTGTGGATATCGTTTAATATATAACATATATATTATGTTATATAATATATATTATATATTATATATAATAATATATATAATATATATATTATTATATATATTATAATATATAACAGCCCTGATCAGGGAAGCTTAAGGAATCCCTTCCTGATCACCAGACATTACACTCAGAGTCCAAGTTTGAATAGAATCGTCACCACATACATAAGCTGCATGTGGTGAAGGATCAGCTGGTCACTGCCAGGGGCCTTGGGACAGGAAAGGACAGAGGGGCATGCACCCACCTGCCAGTGCAAGAGGGACATGGCCAAGGCCACACTTGACTAACATGGCCAGACTGCAGTCTGCTGTGCAGTGGGCAGGGCAGAGTGGACCCGAGTGTGGACTGGGAGGGCAGGGTGAAGCCCGGAAGGCAGGGACGGATTTTGATTCACTGACTTGTGATACCAGGTGAGAGTTGGGGAAGTGAGTGAGGGACTTTTTGACAACGTGACTCAAATAGAATTTGGACCAGGAAGGGGAAAGAGACAGATCATGGCTGGTTTACGATGGCTACCACGATGCCCACCACACTGCCCACCATGTCATGCTATTGGCTTAGTCAGAATAGCAGTAGGAGAGGGGAGGCTGGGGCGGAGGAGGGCCAGGAATGTCCTAAGAACTTTCTGGTGTGTTTAGTTTGCCAGACTGCTTGCTGCGGGCCCCATGGGAAGCAGAGCCCAGCCCGAGGCCTGGCTGAAGAGGGGACAGGTGGGTCTGCGTGAGACCCATGGTCAGTCTCAAGCATCACACATGGGGTTTTTGCTCACTCACATGTTCTGTGTGGCTCAGACTGTCTCAGGAAGAAAGCATGGAGGGAGTGGAGGGAGGAGCGCTGGGGACCAGCTCTGAAGGCCTGGGGATGGGCTCTCGAGGCCAGCACCAGCCCCGAAGGCCTTTTCCTGGCTTGCCCCAGCACTGGGCCAAGGCCTGCACCCTCACCTCTTGGCAGCACCCCCTGGGGTCTGGAATGAAAGACATAGCAGGGGCCCGACCTGCTGTGCAGGAGACATGGAAAGCGCTTTGCAGAGCTGCAGCCTCTGAAAGGGACAGAAATGCTGCATTTTAGGGCCAAAATGGCCAGGAAGTGGACGCTCACCCTGACGCCAGTGACGAGGTGCATTTCCATAGCAACCTGCAGGGATTGGGAATCAGAGGTATGTAATGTGTGGGGGCCTGAGGATCATCTTCCCCTGATGCCTTGTTTGTTTACTGCATGTGCTCAGGAGCGTATGCAGGGAGACACTGTATTAGTGCTGAGTTCCAAAATCTCCTGTGATGTTTAGACTTCACAAAGGCAGATGTAATAGGATTGCACAGCTGGCGGGAACTGGCCATAGTGATCGGAAACTGTAGCTCTGAAATGTCTAAATGAAAATGCAGTCACAGGTGTGCATTGGCTTGGTGGACTTCAGCTCAATCCTACAGACTGGGGGGGGGCCCTCCTGGTGCAGGGCTACTGGTGGCAAGGTGGCTGTAGCCTCTGCTTCCTGGGGCAGACAGTTCTGGTGTGTGGGGTGTGTGAGGTGGCTGCTTATGGCCTAAGGGCTTCCCTGAAGGCATGTTTTTCTGCTCGCTGTTAATGCAGAAGCCTGGCCTGGTCCATTCACCCTTCTCAGACAAGGTCCCTCTACTTTCTATCTGGCTTTAATGTCCTTTAAATCACCTTGCAGAGAGTGGACAGGAAAGCTTTGCCCCTTTGCTTCCTGTTTGATCTGGTTCTGCATAGAGCCTCCAGCCTGGAGCTCTGGACATCAGCTCTCAGTACTGCTGAAGACAGGCTGTGAGTGATGGGAAGCCTCAGGGGCTTCTCCGGGACTTGGTGTCATTCCTGCGGGTCAGAGAAAGGGAGCTGCTGCCTCACACTGTGGGTTGGTGGGCTCAGAGGCTGTGCAGTGTTTGAGCTCAGCAGAGGAAGGGGTTTCCTCCAGAGAGGGCGGCTCTGAGACGCTGTCCCCCCAACAGTGCTCACCTTGCCCATGAGTGGCACAGATGTCCAGTTGCTGAGCTCACCTCCCACCCCACCTGACCACCCCTGAGCTTGTTTTCTGGAGAACCTGCAAGAACACAATATGTTTTGTGAGTGCTCAGTTATGCTTGGAGCCAGGTAAGTCTGTAGCCATCTGGTCAGATGTGAAGTGAAGACCAGACCCAGGTTCCAGGAACTAGCTGGGTATCACTGCAGACATCTGAGTGCCCCGACCACAGGGTTTTGCTGGTTGCTTTTGGTGCTGGGGCCTAAGTTACTTTTATTTTCAGTAGCAGTGATTTTGAGTTTGAAGCAGATAATGGTATCCTGAAAAATAGTTTTCAAGTCCATTGTTGCTGATGGTTTCTCCAAAGATGCCAAAGGAATTGCCTTGACCTGTGGATATATTTTTCTTACTGACTTAAGTCCTCTGACCAAGTCTAGTGAAATCAGAGGGGACTGATCCCCAGGAGAAGAACCAAATCAGGGTCTTCCCAAGGAGAAGATGTATTATTTTTCCTGGAGTTATCTGGAAAGCGATTGTCCACTTAAAAGGCATTATTATATCCTGTGAGAGTCAGAGTTTCCCAAATATGACTGTCAATGAGATTGCATTCACTTTGTACCCCTCATGGGTCCATCCATTCTTACTTATAAAAGGTCATTTAGATAAATTATTTCCAGAACAGCAAAATAGAAAAAAAATCACAAAAATGAAAAATAAATAGTCTCATGTCTCCTCTTGGAGACAATCACTGCCAACGCTTTGGTGACTGAGTGCCAATGCCTGTGATAAGTGCACCTTTGTTTTGTGAATTCATCCCACCCCCATTCATCCCCCAAAGGCCTTTGATGAGCCTGCTCCCTGGCCATCAGTGCTCCTGTAAGCGTCCTTTGGAGGGATTCACAATTCTGTGTTGTGTGTGTGACAGCTGAGCATCCAGCAGCCTCTCATCTCAGACTACCCCCATTGCTTTTCCATCTTTTGCTTAGAACAGACTCCATAAATAGCAACTAAAACACTGGTGGTCAGGGCCAGTGACTGACACTTCCCAGAACTGTAACTGAAACTGTGATACTTAAATCATCTAAGTCCAGTGTCAGGGTTTTTCTGAGACAGTGAATGGCCAACATAATCACTTATTGATTAAGACTAGAGACATGATTTTCCAAATTGCTGACTGCAGAGTTTCTTCTCACCCCAGTTGTGAGCAAACCGTGACATGGAGCAAGCCCTATGTGCTTCTATGTCTCCTCCCTGACTGTCTGGACTCCTGGTAGAGGATGTGTGGAATCATCCAAAGGCTGGAGAAACTGTGATCAGGGCTGCAGGATTTGGGTCTGGGACCCCACACCATCATCAGCTAATAGACCTCCTCACAATTCCTCTGTTTCTCTGAGTGAGTCACATCCTGGATGGTTTCTCAGCTGTCATGAATCTGTGTTACTTTATGCTATCAACTGCCAGCTCAGAGATTGACCACATGTAGCTGTAAACTTGGAACACTTCTGGCTCCTTTTGTCCAGAGCTGTGATGAACGTAGCCTTCTGCTGATGCTGACTCATTACACACTGGCTGAAAAAAACACTCAACCTTCTCTTTCAGGGGCCATGGAATAAGGACATTGTTTTCCAAAATACCTTGTGTTATTGTTTGGGGGTAAAAATAGAATGTAATGAATTTTTTAAAAAGCCTCACAGGGGCCACTGAAATGCATGTTTTGGATTCGGGCTTTTTTAAAATTTTTTTTATTATACCACCGTGAAACATACAATTACAAAGGTGTTCATAATTGGTTCTTGGTAATACAGTATTCCAGCACCCATCCCTCCACCAGTGCCCCATTTCCACCACCAATGTACCCCCCCCCTCCCATCCCCCAGGCCGCCTTAATAGCAGGTACCCCAGTTTCCTCTCTTTCTCTCTCTATCTCTCTCTCTGTCTCTTCACCTCTCTCCCTCTTATTTTACACATTGTGGCTAGCCCTGCAGATGTTTAGAGTTTATCACTTAAATCTCTTTTGTGTATATTCAGTGGTGAGTTTTAATCTGCCATTACCATTTCCCATATTTATTAAAACACTGGTATCTATTTATATCCTATTAATGAATGCAGTCATTCTATATCTGTCCTTTTCCTTCTGACTAATTTCACTCAGCATGATAGACTCCATGTCCATCCATTTGCAGGTAAATTTCATAATTTCATCCTTTCTGACAGCCGCATAGTATTCCATAGTGTAGATGAACCACAGTTTCTTTAGCCAGTCCTCTGTTCTCAGGCATTTAGGTTGTTTCCAGATTCTAGCTATAGTGAATAGCACAGAGATGAATAAAGAAGTACAGATAGTGTTTCTGCTATGTGTTTTTCGGTCTCTAGGGTATATTCCCAGGAGTGCTATTGCTGGATCAAATGGGAGCTCAATATCTAGCTTTCGGAGGAATGCCCATATTGTTTTCCAAAAGGGCTGGACCAGTCGGCACTCCCACCAGCAGTGGATGAGAGTCCCTTTTTCCCCACATCCACGCCAGCACCGGTTGTTCTTGCTGTTTTGGATGTGTGCCAGTCTCTGTGGGGTGAGATGGTACCTCATTGTTGTTTTGATTTGCATCTCCCTGATGATTAAAGATGAAGAGCACTTTTTCATATGCCTTTTGGCCATTCGAATTTCTTCTTTTTGGAAGCTTCTGTTCATTTCTTCTCCCCGTTTTTGATGGGGTTGGCTGTTTTCTTCTTGTGGAGTGCTACCAGTGCCTGATATATCCTGGATATTAACCCCTTGTCAGATGGGTATTGGGTGAATATCTTTTCCCACTCTGTGGATTGTCTTTGTATCTTGGTCACCATTTCTTTTGAGGTGCAGAAGCTTTTCAATGGATTCGGGCTTTTTGATGGACACGTGATTCTTCCTGAATCCATCTCTGGGGTTTAGAGAACAAGTAGGTGCCACAGTCAGCACCACGGACAGATCCTCTAGTCTGGTTAAATCCAAAGGGAATTTAGAAAGTGCTTGGTTCTAGTCAAACTTCTCAATTTTAAGGAAGTTCACTTAAAAAAAATAGTCAAAACATAAAACTAGGAAAACCACAAACTTATAAGCATGAAGTAAGACAATAACAGGCTGGTAAATACAAAAATGGTGACATAGAAACTGAATGGTGAGCTGGAGTCTCTGCAGCACACAGTGAATGTAAGCTGGGATGTTACTAGTTGCTTTCGGTCATAGCGGAGACATGAAGATACAGCACCAGACATCCTAGCTGTCTTCCTGTCAGCCTCTTCTATTTTTTCTTTTTGGGTTACACCTGGCAATGCTCAGGGGTAACTCCTGACTCTACACAGTGGAATTACTTCTGGCAGTGCTTGGAGGAACATATAGGATGCTAGGAATTGAACCCGGGTCTGCTGCGTGCAAGGCAAATGCCCTCCCCACTGGACTATCACTCCGGCCCACAAACTCTTCTACTATCCCTTGTCTATTCTGTTTGTGGCAAGCTTTCAGTTTCTAGAGATGAATCAGGATTTGCCCAACTCCGTAACATTGCCCTGCACCATCTGTGCCAGAATCATGTGACTGAGCTTCCTTGAGAACCGAAGTTTGGAAGGAGGCCACACTTCCATGGACGTCGTTACACCACACACTGGTCCTTGTAACAGTTTGATGCTCCTCCTTTTCTTGTGTAATATTCTCTTCATTCATTTTTGGTTCTTACTGCTGAAATATAATTCTCATGACTATGCCGTAAAAGTGTAATGGAGCACAACTTAACAGGAGCTGTATGTTTATTACTAAACACCAGTAGCGCCTTGCCCCGTCCTATCTCTCTGGCTGCAGTGCCCTCATTGTAAACTCGGCTTCCTGGCAGCAGAGCTGAGCATGGGCCGAGGGCTGGAGCTCTGTGTCTATGCCGTTGGCTCGTGCTGCCCAGCACCTTGGGCTTCCTGGGCAGTGGTGGTGGGGGTTTGCTGCAAGGAATGTTGAAGAACACAGAAGTTTTTGCTCATCACATTTTGTCCTGGGCACACTGGGCAGAGCTTGTCACATGCTTGTCTGCCCATCCCATTGTCACACGCTTGGCTGCCCGTCCGTGCCCACACAGGTGCAGGGGGATAGCTTTGCTCTAACTCCCTCCTTGCAGGTTTCCCTGGAGCAGGGTATTTCTGGCAGGGTCTGAGCTGTGCCGCCCAGCACTGTGCCTGGCCAGAGAGGCCCCCGGCGATTGGCGGGATGGCGGGTTCTAGCCCTAGCCCGCCACCCCAGCAGAGCCTCGCAATAAGCCAGACGACCCCCACTCCATGAGGGCCTCCATTTTCCAAATCGGACTTCCCTCTCAATTAATTCACAGATGGCGGGCCAGGGCTAGAACCTGCCATCCCTCCCAGGTGCCTCATGAGTGGCTGGCTCACACAGCCCCTTGCGGCTGCGCAGTTCATCAATAAATGCTGGATCTTGAGATGACTACAAGAGTATGCTACCTGCACGGCAGAGCCTGGAAAGCTACGCATGTGTTATTTGATATGCCAAATACCAGTAACAATTATAGACCTCATTCCCATGACCTGATGGAATGGTTTGAGGCTCTTTATGTTCCTGGAACAAGCAGATGCCCTTGGGCTTAACTTGCATGAGACAGGTCATATGGAGATGTTACTGGTGCCCGCTCAAGCAAATCGATGATGAACGGGAAGATAGTGATAGTGAATTCACAGATGCACCTCCCAGACATTATTGTGCCTATACAAAAGCAAATCCCTTAGCTTTAGCTTAGGAAAAGGATTATAGGAAAGAGAAAACAATCTCTCATAAGCAGTAAAAAACCCAGGGCTAGCAAGTATAAGAGATACTGTCATAGGTATGCTCTGTGGATATGTCTTTGTATATCTTCCAAGGGTAAGTCCTGTGTATATAGCCCATGAATATGTCCTATGGATTTGCATCTTGAATATGTCCCCCGAAAATGTTCCATGCATATGGCTCATGAATATATCTGTGGATATGTTCTGTGAATATGCCCATAGAGCTGTCCTGTGGGCTGGACATTGAGGAAGAGCCCCAGTGAGCTCAGGTCTGTGGTGTCATGACACTGATCTCCTGTAAGTTACTTCACTCTCAGCACTGGCTGAAGGTCACCTTTCTCACCTCAGCCCATGGCCTGTCACGTCAAGATTCTGGGGTACTCAGAGCAGAGTGCTGGGGCCTTAGCAGACCAGGCTCAGAGGGCAGGGTCTGAGTCTGGGACCCTGGCACAGTCAGTGTCTTTCTCTGTTTTGCTTCTTCCCTGTGAGCACCACTGGTTCTGCCCTTCACAGGAATCTGTCAGCCTGAGTCTGTCTTTGCGTCTGTCCCCTGACTTAAGTTAATGATGCTGTTTCTTACTGACTCAATTTCATGGTCCAGCAGATTGAGCAAGTCCATATTTTCTGCTCTCGCAATCTGGTCACTGCCATCTGGGATTACGTTTCTGCTTCATAAGATAACAAGAAACTAGCCACTAGTTGCTGCACTTGCATGCACACATGTACACACACGCCTAGTGGGGGCGAATCACTTGTTTCAGATGTGTTTTCAGGCATGATTCACCATTTCAGAATCCTAACTTATCTTCATGATATACTATTTTATTTTAAAGTAAACTATTGATTTATTAGTAATTAATCAGCCTACTTTGTATATTTGATTTTTTTCTTTGTTTGGGGCCTGTCATGGGGGGAAATTTCACTTAGTATTTTTACTGAGGTATAATTGACATGTAGCCCTAGTTTCAGTATAGATTATCACTTGTATCACTTGTATCACTTGTCTTCCCATTGTTCATTGAATTGCTCAAGAGGGCACCAGTAATGTCTCCATTTGTCCCTGTCACATGCTAGTATTATCCCAAGGGCCTCTGCTCGCTCCACAACATGAAGAGCCTCAAACCATTTCTATAGGTCATGGGAATGAGGTCTATTATTGTTACTGATTTTGGCATATCTAATACAACACGGGTAGCTTGCCAGATTCTGCTGTGTGGGAAATCTAGTTCTCACATTTACTGATGTACTGTGAGGCCACAAAGTGGCTGCTTGCGTGATGGGGAGAGCTGGTAGCAGCTCTGCCCCCAGTGTAGAGTATAATGCTTTATTATTCCCAAACTATATAAAAAGATGGTCCCAGTAAGCCCAAATGATACCTTGTTATGGTTCATAGTTAAGTTTTCCTTGTGATGTTATTTAATGAATTTATTCTCAGCAACTTTCAGGTTATAATAATAATATGGTAATAATATATTATCATATGTATCACTGTATCACTGTCTTCCCATTCATCATCGATTTGCTTGAGCAGGCACCAGTAACATCTCCATATGACCTGTCTCATGCAAGTAGAGCCCAAGGGCACCTGCTTGCTCCAGGAACATAAAGAGCCTCAAACCATTCCATCAGGTCATGGGAATGAGGTCTATAATTGTTACTGGTATTTGGCATATCAAATACGACACGGGTAGCTTGCCAGGCTCTGCTGTGTGGGTTGCATATTCTTGTAGTCATCCAAAAATCCAGCATTTATTGATGAACCGTGCAGCCGTGGGGGTCGCCTGGCTTGTTGTGAGTCTCTGCTGTGGTGGCGGGCCAGGGCTAGAACCTGCCATCCCTCCTGGGCACCTCATGAGCGTCTGGGCACAGGGAGAGCCAGTAGCAGCTTTGCCCCATGTCTGTGAGTCTCTGAATCAGCATACCTGGGCCGGATTTGAAAAAGACTGCTGCATGGTGGATCTGGATGAGCCAGGCTGTGATAGGCTGGTCTGCTGGGTGGAGTTCTGACGAGGGGGAAGTCCGGATGTGGAAAATGGAGGCCCCTCATGGAGTGGGGGGTTGTCTGGCTTATTGTGAGGCTCTGCTGGGGTGGCGGGCCAGGGCTAGAACCTGCCATTCCTCCCGGGCGCCTCATGAGCGGCTGGGCACAGGGAGAGCCAGTAGCAGCTCCGCCCTATGTCTGTGAGTCATATTATCATATTATCATATGATAATATATTATTATATTATAATAAATTTATGTATGTTATTGTATATAATGTTAATTATTATTAACATATATAATAATATACATAAAACATAATAATATAATATATAGTTATATAAATATTATAAATATGAATTTATTATTATAAATTACATAATATAATATATAATGATATTATACTATATAATAATATTATACTATATCATAATATATATATTATATATATAAAATATGATGATATAGTATATACGCAGATACCCCAGCTAGAGCAGATATCAGCTCTCCCGATTGAACCCCCCTGCACTCCACTGACCACAAGAGTGACTTCCAACACGAGTTCACCATCCTGATGAACCCAGAGGAACCCCACCACGCCAGGCAGCGATCTTCTTAATCCACACTCCACAGCTCTTCAGATCTCCACCCAATAGATTAATCAAATCTCCAGCCTACAAGGACCGCCCTTCAGAGGAGAGTATTTCAAGCCAGGAATGCTTGAGCCACAGACGCAGGTACCCCAGGCAGAGTAGATACCAGCTCTCCCCGTTGCGTGCAGCTGCCCGATTTACTTCCACACCTCTCTCAGAGAACCAGCAAGCTACCAAGAATATACCATCCACATGGCAGAGCCTGGCAAGCTGTCTGATGTGTACTCAATATGCCAAAACCAGTAATAAAAATGTGTATCTTCCCAACCCTAAGAGAGCCCTTAATACAGCAGCACTAAGAAGGACGAATAAGGAGTACCTGATAAAATTTCAGGCCTGAACTAGGCTGCCAAAATGAAGAAGGACTAAAATGACTGTCTGTACTTTCAATACATGTACCTGGCATCAGAAGCATATTCTGAGGACCTGATGGTGCAAGCGCAAAAGATCAAGGATGAAATCATTGGTCTGACTGAGACAAGGAGGTGTCAATCGCATCATGCTGTTTTTGACACCAGAAAAGAATTCCTAGGAACATACGACGAAAGAGGCGTCGGTGGCATCGGTGTCCTTGTCAATACAAATGAGGACATGAACATTGATTCATTTGAATGCCTAACAAACCGAATTGGACGATTACACTTGAAGAGATGTGGCCCACTGCTAGCAATTTCTATCTTCATTGTCTACACACCAACATCCACATACAAGGGGAGATGAAATTGAGAAATTCTACATGGAACTGGAGGAGTTCTCTAAAAAGATCACACCTTCTGCAAGATCATAGTTGGTGATTTTGATGCCAAGATAGAGCCAAGAAGATTGGCCGAAGAACTCCACATCGGGACCCATGGCCTAGAATGGAATGAACAGGGTGAGAGACTATCTGAGTTCATCATGTCCACCAAGACCATTCCTGGGAACTCACAGTTCCAGAAGGCTGAAGCAAAACGTTGGACATGGCAATCTCCTGGTGGACAGTTCCACAATGAAATTGACCACATCATCTTCAATCGATGGTTTTGTCTGACCAATGTAGCTGTCATCCCCCAAATTCCAAACAGGATCGGACCACCGTCTCTTTTCGTGCAAAATTCTACTTCATGCAACAGGGAGAAAAGGCTGCAAAGTTTAAGAAGAGAACTCCCAGAATGTTCACCAACTGGAATTCTTTGGCACCATTGCAGCAACATGGGAAGATACCATCATTGGCGACATCGATGAAGAATACAACCGACTGGTTCAGCACCTCCATGATTGTGCGAAGAACCCTGAGAGAGAGAAAGACACAAAAGGATGCCTGTCTTCAGAAACTCTTGAGCTCATTCACCAACGTGGCAAGGCGCGAGCCTCAGGTGACCAAATGCTAACATCCAAGCTTGCAAAGCAGTGCAGAGAAGCGATAAAGGAAGACCTCAAAGACAGAAGAGCAGAAATACTGGAAAATGCAGCAGAAGCCAGGAAAAGCATTCGCGCCGCCCGCCTGTCCTTCACCAACTATAAGACCAAGATGACTGCCCTCCGACGCCCTGATGGATCTATCACATCTTCCAGAAAGGCAATGGAGAAGATTATCCAGGAATTATACTCAGATCTCTTTGATAGCCATGTCCACCTGCCACATACCAAATTCCACAGGATGGATATGTCATACCCAACGCTTCTCCCTTCTGAAATCCGACATGCCATTTCATTGGTAAAGAAGGGAACAGCACCAGGCCCAGACAAAGTCAGACCCGAACACCCGAGGAATCTGCCATCAGTAGTCATCAATACACTAGCTCGGCTCTTCACATGCTACCTGTCCAAATGCAAGGTGCCCTGCCAATGGAAAACCAGCAGGACAGTTCTACTGTTCAAAAAGGGAGACATTCACGACATTGGCAACTATCGCCCCATCTGCCTGTTGTCTGTCATCTACAAGCTGTTCACTCGAGTCATCCTGAACAGGATTGGCAGAACACTAGATGAAGCACAACCATGCGAGCAAGCTGGCTTCCAGAAAGGATTCAGCACAATTGACCATATCCACACGGTAACCAAGCTCATTGAGGTTTGTAGGGAGTTCAAAAATGCCACTCTGTTTCATGTTCATTGATTTCAAGAAAGCCTTTGATTCTGTGGAGACTGAAGCGGTCATCGAAGTCCTAGCCAAACAGGGTGTTCAAATCAAACCCAATACATCAACATCCTTCGTGAGCTGTATTATGGCTTCACCACCAGGATCTCACCATTCTACAAGGAAGTGATCATTGATGTCAAAAGAGGGGTTTGGCAGGGTGATACCATTTCACCAAAACCCTTTCAGCGCCACCCTCGAGAATATCATGCGACAATTAGAATTGGAAGGAATGGGAGTGAAGATAGATGGTCGGCAACTACACCACCTCCGCTTCACTGATGACATTGTTCTAATAACACCAAACATTAGCCAAACGACACAAATGCTGGCTGACTTCGACCGAGAATGTGTAAAGATAGGTCTGCAGCTGAATCTCAACAAAACTATGTTTATGAAAAACGAACTAGTTCCAGAGGCCCCATTCACTCTCAATGGAACAAACATCTCTGAATGCAGCAGTTGACTGTATGTGCATGCTTTTCTGTATATGCATATTGTGTCCATTTTATTCCACTCTATTTATTTTTTTAATCACCAAGAATTAAAATGTTATTCGTGATTGGGTTTCAGGAAAGCAGCTTTGACTCATGTCCCTTCCCCAGTGTCCACATTCCGCTTCCAATGTCCCACTTCCCTCCAGCCCCCCACCTGCATCTTTGCTTTATCTATTTATTTATTTTGCTTTTTTGGGTCACACCTGACGAGGCTCAGGGGATACTCCTAGCTCTGCACTCAGGAATTCCTCCTGGTCATGCTTCATTACTGTTTCATAGCCGGTGTGTAAAGGTACTTCCTTTCATTTGTTTAATTTATTCCTAAGTGTTTCCTTTCTCATGCTGTTGGGGATCAGTAGCTTTCTCTCTGCGCCGCTGAAACCGTTTTTCTAGTTTTGCTGATGTGGTTGTGGTGAGCTTCATTTGCTAGTTGTGACGATGCTTTTCTTTCTTCTGTCCCAGTGATTGTCATCTAGGCACTGCAGCAAAGTCTCTTGCTGATTTTGTGTACTGCTCCTTTCCTGAATTCACTGGTTGTTTCAGTGGGTATTTGGGAATGTGTGTGTCCCTTGGGGACTGTCTCTGGAGTCAGACCAGCGATTGTCTTGCACCCCAACGGAGGCACTTGGACATCATCCCTTCTTTGGGGATGTCTTAGGGCTTGATCCCAGTTTCTTGGGTGGGGCTCACAGTCCTGTCCTGGGCAGTGCTTGTCAGAGCCACAGTCCAGGTTTCAGGGTCTGAGTGGCCAACATTCTACTGTTTAGTTGGACATTGTCGTGAGCTTGTCCTAGGAGGCCTTTATGATACTTCCCGTGCTGAGATGCGACTTCCATACTGGCAGTGCCAGTGTCCACTCTACACTCCTGGGAATGCCCAGTGGGGTCTCTGGAGGTCCAGTGTCAGGCCTGGTGGTGCCTGGAAAGCTCAAAATGGAGCCCGGATGTTGGGTGTCTGCCACTGGCCATCATCCTCCCCCGTGCCCAGAGTTTGTTTTAAAAGTGACCAGTCACTGTGGGATCTTATTCTCTTTCTGCATCTGCTGAGATTTTTCACTCTCATTCTCTTAGTGGGTGTATATTACGTTCATTGATTTCTGTGTGGTGCATAACTCTGGGATAAGTGTCACCCGCCCCAGACTGCTGTCCTCTTGCAGTGCTCCAAACTTCAGTTCGGCTGAGAGTATTTTGAAGAGTTGGTGCTCCTCAGGGGGCTCTACCCATGTCTTGTCTGTGCTGTCCTGCCTGTGCTGTCCTGCTCTCCTCTCTCCTGCTCTCCTCTCTCCTGCTCTCCTCTCTCCTGTTCTCCTTCCCCAACTCCCCTCTCTCCTTTCTCTTGCTCAGACAGAAATTTTTGTTTTGATAGACACCCCAAAAAGCCAGTAGGGGTAGAGGGGTCACTGCTCCATTTCTGCCCAGGGTTCAAGACCTCCAAGCTAGAGCTCAGAGGCCCCTGATCACTGGGGTCTGTACCGGCTTGAATACAGAAACAAGCTGAATTTCCTTATGTCTGTTGAAATAAAAAAGACCAAATATGTTTATTCTTGTAGAAAGGAGGGGTTGGGTTTGCAGGGAAAAGAGAAGCTCAGAGAATCGAGGTCCCAGTGGTGAAATGGGGGACCAGAGAGCTGGGCTGCCACGGGGACCCAGGGATATCCCCTCAGCCAGCTCTGAGCCACAGGCCCGGGAGCAGTTTCCATGCGGCTTCTCAACATAGCCTGTGTCTTGCCCTCATGGGTCTGGGATTGTCTGGGATGCAGAAACCCACTCTGACCCCTCGCAAGATTGCTGAGCCTGGGAGATTTGCCCTTAAAGAAGATCTGAGCAATTTTCAGGTACGAACCTGACATTTCAGATACGGGGACCATTAACCTTAATTTCAGCAAGTGAAAGCCGCTTGGTCAGGCCGTGAGTTATTGACTCGGTGGAGACCTGAAGGCATCAGAGAAGTAATTTTCCTAGTAAATTGCCAATTCCCCTGCAAAGGGTGTTCAGAAAACACATTGTGAATTAAAGCCCTAGTCAGAGCTTTTAACCTCTCATGGGGTTGCTCTCAGGCTCTGCTTAAAATTCAGACATTGAAAAAATCAACTGGTGTGTGTTTTTAATGCGTCTGCTATTTCAGGAGAGGGAGGGAGTTCACAGACTCAGCCGGGGAGAAACTCAAGAACTGGAGGGACAGGACGGCTGGGCTGGAGGGTGTGAGGCACTGTCTGGCCAGTCTTGATGCTCGGCAGAGGGAGTGCAAGTCTGAGAATAAGCAACGGACTTCGTTCCACAGCCTGGCACTGCTGAGGCTGAACGGCCACCACCGCCCCATTCAGAGAAGTCAGTGTTGAGCCAGGGAAAATGCTCGCCCTGCCCAGTGTCCACAGGGAAAATGCTCACCCTGCCCAGCATTCACAGGGAAACGCTGGGTCCTGCCCAGCCTCCACAGGGAAGACACGTGCCTGCCCAGCTTTCATTCCACCAGGAATGAGTTTGGAGAAGCTGCAACTTCTTCATAGCAATGTGCCTGCCCTTTGCTAATGAGGGAATCAGTCTGACCCTCCTCGTTCTCGCCAGTGGGCCTGGTCTGAGGAGCAAGTAGGATGTTCGCAGGCATCATTGGTCTGTTCCTATCAGGTCGTTTGGTTTCTGTGGGAGGTAGTAGAGTGAGAGCTGCCATCTTCCCATCTGCTCTGGACCTGCTGTGGACCAGCCCTGAGCTCCATGAGTCACGTGAGATGCCTGAATACTCGCTCATGACAGCCCCACATTGGCGAGGTCAGTGCCACTGAAGATGGAGGCTCAGAGCCCCCACTATCCATACCCCAACTCAGAGGCCCCCACTCTCCAGACCCCTCTACTCTCCACACCCCAACTCAGAGCCCCCACTCTCCAGACCCCAGCTCAGAGGCCCCACTTTCCAGACCCCTCTACTCTTCAGACCACTACTCACAGCCCCCACTCTCCAGACCCCAGCTCAGAGGTCCTCCACTCTCTAGACCCTCTACTCTTCAGACCCCAACTCAGAACCCCCACTCTCCAGACCCCAGCTCAGAGCCCCTAGCTTTCTTGTCCTTTCCTGAGCCAGGCAGGGCTCAGCTGTATTCAGCGGGGGAGACTTTGCCCCAGCGCAGGTGATGAAGCAGACCACAAAGCAGACTTCTCCGAGGGAGGAGAGGGTTCAGAACAACTGCAAGAGAGGGCTGTGGGGGCAGGAGCCAGACACACACCTCCCCGTGGTGCACGTCCAGACGTGCACACTTTCTGTGGTACACGTCCAGACATGTACACCCGTGGTCACGTCAGACATGCACTCTCCCTCTGTGGTACATCCAGACATGCACACTCCTCCTGTGGTACATCCAGACATGCACACTCTTCCCATGATACACATCCAGACTTACGCTCCCTCCATGGTACACATCCAGACATGCACACCCCCACAGTACACGTCCAGACATGCACACTCTCCCCATGGTACATGTCCAGACATGCATACTCCCCCATGATACATGTCCAGACATGCAACCCCCCATGGTACACATCCAGACATGCACGCTCCCTCCATGGTACATATTCAGACATGCACACTCCCTCCATGGTACACATCCAGACATACACCTCCCCACGGTACACGTCAGACATGCACTCCCCCATGGTACTTGTCCAGACATGCACACTCCCCATGGTACATGTCCAGACATGCACACTCCCCCATGGTACATGTCAGACCTGCACCTCCCGTGGTGCACGTCTCTAGCAGGGCGAGACTGTCCAGCGGGGGCTTTGCTGCCTGCACACACTCTTCTTTCCACGAGACCCACCATTGAGTGAAGGTCAGTGCCAGTAGGTCAGGGCTGGGGAGTCTTTGGGGTCCTTAGCAATGAGGGGCACTCTGGGAGCTGGGGAAAGGCCACAAGTCTCCTGTTCTCAAGCTTTGGGTCATGGAGCCTGGGGGCCATGGGGTGAATGACTGGTTGCTCTGAAGGAGGGGAGCAGTGGGGTGGGCAGGCAGAGGGAGCAGAGGTGGGACCCCTGCGTGCTGGTGGTCCTCACCATCATTCCGACTGACACGGCGGCACAGTTATCCTGGGATCCCTGCCTGGAGGGAGGATGGCTGACTGGCACCCCTGGGGTGGCTACCTTAGCTGGTGTCCGAGGTCTTGCAGGAATACAGTAGTGCAGGAAGGCCAGCAGGCTAGAGGGGGTGGGGCTGGGGAGATGGTGCAGAGGATGAGGCACCTGCCTTCTCTGAAGCCAGCTCTGGTTTGATCCCAGGTACCACCCTGAGCCCACCAGGAGGCGGCCCCTGAGCACAGAGCCACGAGTAACAACTGAGCACCGTTGGGTGTGCCCCAACACCAAAGTCAAATGAAGAGGTTAAATGAAGTCTGTGTGAATTGGCGCGTGGAGCCAGCGAGTGGCCTCTGTGTTTGCACAGATGGGCCAGCACTGCTCAGGATTCTGCTGAGGACAGGAAGAGGAGTCCCCCTCAGCAGAACCCTGAGCCCTTCCTTACCTCTGCACCATGGAGGCCAGATTCTTCCCTCCACTGGATGCTGGAGGGCTGCAATCCTCAGGAGCAGCCACCCGGGATGACCCAGTGGGCTCCCTGTGGTGTGGGGCTCAGCAGGGCTGACTGCCTCGGTGGGGTCAGGTGAGAGGAGCCTGCCTGGGCTGCTTCTCAGGGGCTGTGTCTGCTCTCCCTCCACCCCAGTTAATGGGAAAGCTCATCACTGGGGAAGTGAGAACGTGCCCCGTGACTGATTGCAGGGTGCCGCCCCCTGGCCCATGGCTGAGCATGCTGGGGTGACTGCTGGGTCCTTGTCAGATCCCAGATAGGGAGTTTGTAATGTCACCAAGAGATCCCCTGGGCCTATGGGCCATTGAGCTTGGAGGATCATAAATTCAGCTGCATTTCAACCGTGGTGCATGGATAGTAAATCCAGGTGCATTTCAGCCATGGTGCATGGACATTCTCCCACCAGTTGGCCTGGCCTGACAGGGGCATGGATCACCTCCTTGCCTCCAGCTCCTGGCCTCAGAGTCTCCTCTCTCAGTCTTCAGGCTGTGACAGCTGCTTCCTAGTGACTGTGTCTCAGAACCCTCAGGAGAGGACCCTCCACCCACCCTGGCTGTGGCTGCCTTCTCCCCATGCTTAGGTACCTTCAGACTGGAGGAATCTGAGAATAAGGGCCCAGAACCTTCTGCTTGGTGCACTGTGGCACCCAGAGCAAGCTCCTCTGTTCTCTCGCCTTTGTGCTTGCCTCCAAATTCCTTACAAAGAAAATTTATCAGGAGGAAAACATCTAGGGTTATTTTGCATGGTTCAAGTGAGAGTCAGTTCGGTCTTATGAGCCAATCTGATTCCATCACTAAAATTAATTTACATTCCATTTAAAATGTTTAATTATCTAGCATTGCTCCCTAAAGCATGTGCATCACTGAAAGTGGAATCTAAAGGCAGAACTTCGGGCTGGCAGCCTTCCTGCTCTCACGGATCAGATGCGGAGATGTTTATTAAGTTTTGAAAAAACATCACATTGGTAAAATGTTATTCAAGATGAGTATGTACCAAGTTAATTAAATTCCCAGTGTAAGATAAAATGGTGAATAATGCAATTGGAATTTATTTTAGAAGTATAATTATTTGCATTTTCTTTTCTGATTAATCATACTTTAATTTCTCTGTTTCCTATAAATCCACTTATATTTGTTCCATTGGTGCATATTATAGTCAGGCTTTGTATTTGCCATACATTTTAAACTAAGTGAGTCATGCACAACTTACACTCAAACATACACACAGAGCAGAAACTGCATTAGTATATCTCTGTTGAAGTTATGTCCCTCAGATCAGAATTCTGTGCTTTGGAAACATATGTCAATGTTTCATTTCCCATGCATGGAATGTTAGAATCATGTTTTGGTCCTGCTGGAAAAAAAGTGAACTAACTGTATTGTAAACACGACCTGCATTAACATACGCCTCAGAGACATGGACCCTACCAAAGCAGGATTCGGGTCTCCCAGAGAGGAATCGAAAGAGGATGTGGGGGCCAGGGCAAGTCCATCTGGACGTCCTTTAGGGACCTGGATGAGTACCCTGATCCATGACTCTAACCCTCCCCTTCACACAGGGCCTTTCATATGTGGAGATAAGAAACATAGTGCAGTAACCATGGCCCAGAGATAATGGAACTGACCTCTGGACTCTGAGGACAGAGACCCCAGGGGAGGGGAAGGGATAGACAGGGATGAGGCAAGGAAGTGGTGACTGCCCAGTCTGAGGGTTGCTATGGTGCTGGAACTGTCAGGGCATGAAATGAGTAACAGCAGTGTAAACCACAGCACCTAAAATTTAAGTAAAATCATGCCTGCCACAGAGGCAGGTGGAGTGCCAGGGGAACTAGAGGCCCGGTGGAGAGAAGTGAACACTGGACCTGGGCAGGTTGATGGTGACTCATCACATACTGGTCGTCTGTCTCGAGTAAACGTGGAATCATGATGCTTTCATAAAAATTGCAAATGAAGTGAAATAAAGAGGGCCAATGGATGGCCTAGGGTGGGCGTTGGCCTTGCATGCCTGGCTCAGGTTTTACCTGAGCTCACTGCTAATGGCTCCAAATCCAAAAAAGCTTTAAAATTCAAATCCAGTCCAGAGTGGGGAAGGCCACCTTGGGACGCCTCTGGTGAAGAGAGCAGACAGCGGCCCATGGAGGACATGCTCAGCCATGCTGCAGTTGTACCAGGGCACAACCTCAGGCTCCACAGCAGTGCTGAAGACATGTAAGGGAAAATGGCCAAACCTGCAACTTTGTGAATAATTGTTAGAATTCTCAAAGTCAGGGAAAGTTACAAAAAAATCTTTGAATTTTAAAATGGACTTGAGTTTGCTAAAACACCTACCTAACAATTATTGGAAAATGCATTATTTTGCTTTTTTTTTTTTTTTTTTTAGTTACACCCAGGATGCTCAGGGGGTTACTCCTGGCTCTTCACTCAGCAATTACTCTGGCTATTCTTGGGGGACCATATGGGATGCCAGGGATTGAACCTAGGTCTGCTGCTTGCAAAGCAAACACCCTACCCGCTGTGCTATCATTCCGGCCCTGAATATGCATTGTTTTGAAAAGTGCGTGAAATACTATGATAGACAAAATTCTGAGCCACAAAAATCACAATTAATGTAAAATGACCAGAATAAAAATAGAATTTATCATACAACCATAGTATATGAACTTAGAAATAGGTGGAAAAACTTTTTCTATTCAAGGAAAATGTTAACGGGAATTCTTCTAAGTGCTATAGTGTGTAGAGTGAAATAGTAGATCGAATGTCTGGATTAGAAACTGGTAGGAAATCACTGATCCCAAATGCTATAAGAGGGGAGAAAAAGTAATTTTAGGGTGAGATGTAAGAAATAAATAAGCTACAAGTGTAAGGACCATAGATAGTAGAGCAGAAATAGAGAAAAAATAATATTTAAATTTTTAAGAGATTGCCTTACTTCTAGGGAAATCGATCCAGAATTCAAAGAGAAAGAACAAAATTTGCCAGTAAATACAAAATGCTACCTGGAATTTTAAAAACGTGCATCAGTACCCTTCCTTTATATATTAAAAAATTTCCTCACTTGATCACTTGATCAATTGAATCCCGTTATTCATCGATTTGCTCGAGTGGGCGCCAGTAACATTTCCATTGGACCCTATCACGTGCCAATGTAGCCAAATGGCATCCTGGTTGATTCAGGAATATGAAGAGCCTCAAACCGTTCTTTTCAGGGTCTTTACAAGGAAGTCCTGACCGTCTTGTGGTGGGCGGCCACGCGATCTTTGATATCCCGTGGGATCCAGTTCGGTAATGGCTCTAGTCCAGCAGTTGTCTCCAAATGGCATTACATGTCCAGCCCATCTGATTTTCGATGCCTTGGCAAAGCGAGACAGCATCCCTGATTCTGGAATAGCGATGGAGGTCAGAGCTCCAGATTCCTTCTCTCACTTGAGTGAGGCTTGATATTCAAAGCATGCTCATTCAATTCCTCTCTGGGAGACCGAATAGCATTCTCATCCACTTTCATGGGGCCCAGGTCTCTGAGGCGTATGTTAATGCAGGGAGAATGGTGGAGTCAAAGAGATGTGCCCGGAGTCTGAGGTTCTTTGTCCTTTTAGCTATTTTTCGATGTTTTTGAAGGCATTCCATGCCGCTCTCTTCCTCCTGCGCAGCTCAGGTTTTAGGTCATTCATCATGTTGACTTCTCGACCTAGGTACACCTAACTACTGCATTCAGAGATGTTTGTTCCATTGAGAGGAAAGGGGCCTCTGGAAATAGTTCATTTTTCATAAACATAGTTTTCTTCAGATTCAACTGTAGCCTATCTTTCGACATTCTCAGTCCAAGTCAGCCAGCATTTGTGGCGCTAGCAAATGTTTGGTGTTATTAGAATGATGTCATCAGTGAAGCGGAAGTGGTGTAGTTGCCGACCATCTATCTTTACTCCCATTCTTTCCCATTCTAATTGTCACATGATGTTCTTGAGGGTGGCGCTGAAGAGTTTTGGTGAAATGGTATCACCCTGTCGAACCCCTCTTTTGACATCAATGATCACTTCTTTGTAGAATGGTGAGATCCTGGTGGTGAATCCATATTACAGCTCACTAAGGATCTTGATGTATTGAGTTTGAACACCCTGTTTGGCTGGGGCTTCAATGACTGCTTCAGTCTCCACAGAACCAAAGGCTTTTTGTAAATCAATGAGCGTGAGATAGAGCGGCATCTTGTACTCCCTACAAACCTCAATGAGCTTAGTTACTGTGTGGATATAGTCGATTGTGCTGAATCCTTTCAGAAGCCAGCTTGCTCGCATGGTTTGTCCTTCATCTAGTGTTCTGCCAATCCTGTTCAGGATGACTGGTGTAAACAGCTTGAGATGACAGACAACAGGCAGATGGGGCGATAGTTGCTGATGGCGTGAATCTCTCCCTTCTTGAACAGTAGAACTGTCCTGCTGGTTTTCCATTGGGAGGGTACCTTGCATTTAGACAGGTAGGGTGTGAAGAGGCTGAGCTAGTGTATTGATGAGTACTGATGGCAGATTCCTCAGGTGTTCGGGTCTGACTTTTGTCTGAGCCTGGTGCTGTTCCTTCTTTACCCGATGAAATGGCATGTTGGATTTCTGAAGGGAGAACGTTAAGGAATGACCTATCCATCCTGTGGAATTTGGTATGTGGGCAGGTGGACATGGCTATCAAAGAGATTTGAGTAGAAGTCCTGGATAATATTCTCCATTGCCTTTCTGGAAGATGTGATAGATCCATCAGGGTGTCGGAGGGCAGTCATCTTGGTCTTATAGTTGGCGAAGGACAGGCGGGCGGTGCGAATGCTTTTCATGGCTTCTGCTCCATCTTCTAGTATTTTTGCTCTTCTCTCTTTGATGTCTTCTTTTATCCCTTCTCTGCACCGTTTAGCTAGCTTGGATGTTAGCATTTGGTCTCCCTGAGGCTCGTGCCTTGCCCCGTTGGCGAATGAGCTTCGAGAGTTTCTGAAGGCAGGCGTCCTTTTGTGTCTTTCTCTCTGTGGCATTCTTCACTGTCGTGGAGGTGCTGAACCAGTCGGTTGTATTCTTCATCGATGTTGTCAATGGTGGTATCTTCCCATGTTGCTGCAATGGTGCCAAGAGTTCCCAGTTGGTGGTCGTTCTAGGAGTTCTCTTTTAAACTTTGCAGCCTTTTCTCCGTTGCGGGATGTAGAGTTTTTGCAAGAGAGGGAGGCGGTGGTCGATCCTGTTTAGAATTGGGGGTGACAGCAACATTGGTCAGACAAAACCATTGATTGAAGGTGATGTGGTCCAATTTAATTGTGGAATGTCCGGGGAGATTCCCATGTCCAATGTTTTGCTTTTGCCTTCTGGAACTGTGAGTTCCCATGAATGGTCTTGGTCGACATGTTGAACTTAGATGGTCTCTCACCCTGTTCGTTCCATTCTAGGCTATGGGTCCGATGTGGAGTTCTTCAGCTCATCTTCTTGGTCCCTATCTTGGCATTAAAATCACTGACTATGATCTTGTATAAGGTGTGATCTTTTTTTTAGAATTCCTCCAGTTCTATGTAGAATTTCTCAATTTCATCTTCTTTGTATATGGATGTTGGTGCGTGGACAATGAAGATAGAAGTTCTTGGCAGTGGGCGCACATCTCTTTAGGTGTATCGTTCTATCAGGTTTGTTAGGCATTCAAAGATCAATGTTGACAGCCATGCTCATGTGAACAAGGACACC
>JAJIBD010024698.1:0-10547 GCA_021461705.1 Cryptotis parvus | reverse complement strand
ACAGAATCAAAGGCTTTCTTTAAATCAGTGACATGACACAGAGCAGCATCTTGAACTCCCTACAAACCTCAATGAGCTTGGTTACCGTGTGTATATGGTCAATTGTGCTGAATTCTTTTTTGGAAGCCAGCTTGCTCACATGGTTGTCCTTCATCTAATGTTCTGCCAATCCTGTTCAGATGACTTGAATGAACAACTTGTAGATGACGGGACAACAGGCAGATCAGGCAATATTTGTCAATGTCATGGATGTCTCCCTACTTGAACAGTAGAACTGTCCTGCTGGTTTTCCATTGAGAAGGAACCTTGCATTCAAACAGGTAGTGTATGAAGAGCCAAGCCAGTGTATTGATGAATACTGATGGCAGATCCTTCAGGTGTTCGGGTCTGACTTTTGTCTGGGCTGGGTGCTGTGTGCTTCTTTACCAACAAAATGGCATATCAGATTTCAGAAGGGAGAACATTGGAAACGACATATCCATGCTGCGGAATTTGGTATTTGGGCTGGTGGACATGGCTCTCAAAGAGATCCAAAAAGAAGTCATGGATAATCTCCATTGCTTTTCTGCAAGATGTGATAGATCCATCAGGATGTCAGAGGACAGTCATCTTGGTCTTATAGTTGCCGAAGGACAGGTTGCGAATGCTTTTCCTGGTTCTGCTGCATCCGCCAGTATTTCTGCTCTTCTCTCTTTGAGGTCTTCCGTTATTGCTTCTCTATACTGCTTTGCGAGCTTGGATGTTAGCATATGGTTGCCTGAAGCTCGTGCCTTGCTACGTTGGAGAATGAGCTTAAGAGTTTTTGAAGACAGGTGTCCTTTTGCGTCTTTCTCTTGGTATTCTTTGCACAATTATGGAGGTGCTGAACCAGTAGGTTGTATGCTTCATCGATGTCCTCAATGATGGCATCTTCCCATTTTGCCTCAACAGTGCCAAAGAGTTCCCAGTTGGTGGTCATTCTGGGAGTTCTCTTTTTTAAACTTTGTAGTCTTTTCTCCCTGTTGCGTGAAGTAGAATTTTGCATGAAGGAGATGGTCATTTGATCCTGTTTGGAATTTGGGGTGACAGCAACATCGGTTAGGCATGACTGTCAAATTAATATGATGTGGTCAATTTAATTGTGGTACTGTCCACCAGGAGATTCCAATGTCCAATGTTTAGATTCAGCTTTCTGGACTGTGAGTTCCCATGAATGCTCATGGTAGACATGATGAGCTCAAATAGTCTCTTTCTCTTGTTCATTCAATTCTAGGCCATGGATCCTGATGCGGAGTTCTTCCGCCGATCTTCTTCGGTCCTATTTTGACATTAAAATCACCGACTATGATCTTGTAGAAGGTGTGATCTTCTTTATAGAACTCCAGTTCCATGTAGAATTTCTCAATTTATTCTTCCTTGTATGTGGATGTTGGTTCATAGACAAAGATGATAGAAACTGCTGGCAGTTATAACTTCAAAATTATACTCATTAAAAATATTTTGGTCTGGAGTGATAGTACAGTGGGTAAGTCATTTGCCTTGCACATGACTGACACAGGTTTGATCCCTGGCATCCATATGTCCTGCCAACACCAGCAAATGTAATTTCCCAAGTGCAAGTAGAGTATTGTATCTCCTAAGCATCACTGAGTGTGACCCAAATATATATATATATAAATAATATATATATATATATCACACACACATGTGCATATATATATACACACATGTACATATATAACATTTATTTAAGAAAATTTTCCTTTGATTCCTCAATTAAAATCAATTGAAATATTTATCTTTAATAAATTTTCATTTACTTAGAAAATTAAGAATAAATTATCAGTCATTAAACTTTTTATTTCATTTTTGCTTTGGGGGGCACACATCTGGTTTTTTAGGATTTACTCCTGACTCTGCTCAGGAATAACTCAGGATGATGCTCAGGGAACTTAATTTGTTGCTCATATTCAAATATGGGAAGCAGCATACAAGGCATGTTTCAACACAATTTTTTAAATTATTATAATGCAGATAATTACGTTAATATGTACACTCAAAAAGCAAATAATAAGAATTCCAATACACTCAAGGATGCTGTACAATTTGTGGAGGCATTGATCCCTGCTCTGAACTATATTATTTGAGTAATCGTACTTTGGAATAATTTTTTTCCTGAAGTAAAGATCCAGTCCTAGATGATGTGTAAGTGTGTCTAGACCAGCTTGGCTCCCTACAATAGATTTTTTCTTAATTCCTTTAAACATTGATCAACTATCACTTTATCACTGTTAAATTCTGATGATTCAGTTTAAAATTGTTGATTTTAAAAATCAAAATACTTTGATTCCTCAATTAAAATCAATTGGAATATTTATCTTTAATAAATTTTGATTTTCTGCAATCTGTTCATTTATTTTTTCCATTGCACCTTAGCATCTACTACAAAATCAATAAATCATTCTGTTTAGTGTTCATTATCTTCAGCAACACACTGTCTTTACAAGAATTATTATTTATCTTTTTTCGCTGTCTACAAATACTAAGATTCTTCTGATCATCTGTGTATGCGTGAGAGTCGAGTTCTTTTCTTTATGTGGCTTATTTATGTTTTCCTTGATAAAGTACATATTACTAAAACAAAATTGTTTGCTTCATTTGAAATATGAACAGTAGGTAGGAAAAATCTAAACAAAAATAAAATATAGAGACTGTAGCAGGAACAATGGTCCAACCAGTAGGGTGCTTGCCTTGCATGTAGCCTACCCACTTTTAGTATCCCACACACCATTGTTCCAGCACTCCCAGAGTGATCCCTGAGGGCAGATCCAGGAGAAGCCCTAAACTCCTCCAGGTGTGATCCTCAACACCAGAAATAAGTAAATGATAAATTTAGAAGTGAAGAATGTGCTCTATATAGTTATATTTCAATTATTGCTCATGTTTCCCTTTCTCCTTTGAACAACATTCCTAAAGCACCAGCTAGCAGCCATGGAACATTGCTAATCTCCTTTCTAACTTACCTTTAGTTTTAACCACTTTCTAACTGACCCTTTTCCAAAGTACCTTATTGATAATGAAATTAAAGATTTGCATGATGCATAAATGCTTGTGTTTCCTTCTTTCTATGTCAAGTAAACAAATGTTAATTTTCTAAATCCATTAAACTTTCCACTTGGCAGTAAAAGTAGAAAAGGTTAAGCTCTTTTAAATAAGGCCAAATTCACATTTTCTTTCTAGATAAAGAGGTTATCAAGGGTTAAATTTCATTTCCCTAAACAGCAAGGAGATTAACTATAAACAATACTAAGTACTTAACTTGGGAAATTACAATGACAGTTCAATAAAAGTCTTGTCTCTTCTATTGCTAGTGAGGGAAAGGGGAAGATATCAATAGTAGAATTTACTGAGAACTAAATACACAGACATTTCTAAGTTACATAAAATGAATTAATAGGAAGTGCCCTTATTACTTACTACTTTGTAATATTTAATGTTCCAAGTATAGAGCAGCCATAGCAATTGCAGCACTTAATCTCATGAAGACAAATTTCAGGTGACAAGATTTGACTTACACAAGGTCATATAAAAATAAGTCTTGCTAAAATTAGGCTCTCTGCATAGAAGAAAATATTTAATTGGTGAAATTAGTGATTTGAATTGGTTATGAGTGCTAATCAAAGAAATGCAAAACTTTTTCTTCGATTAATTAGAAATCTAACTTTATAATGAATTATTATCTAAAAAAAAATTTGATCAGTAGGTATAAATGTTCTGATGATAATTACAATTGCTTTTGTAAATAGTAATATTTTTTAATTCTAGTCTACTCTTATAATATTTAAAGTATGAATGTCTTTTAGCCAACACTGTTACCCAAAATATATTACTCAAAAGAACTACAATGACAGCTTTCATTGTTTATGACATATAGACTCACTATGGTTAATATAAATATTTCTAAAGTGTGCCCCTAAAATCCTATGATCACTTTCTCTACTTCCTACTCTTTGTTTTTCTACACACTAACTTTCCTCTGATTTTTCTACTTCTTTGTGGTTAAAGGCAGATCCTATTCAGCAGATCTTCAGAGAAGAATTCTGTCTTAGAAGGAAGGTTTAGTTATTAAATTATTTTAATGTCCTCAAGAACATAACTATTATTTTCTAGTATCTGCCATTTCTACACTTTTCTTTTATAATTGCAATCACTGCCTTAACAGCTCCAACTCATTCTTCAACTTCTAAAGAATCTTTTCATTAGCTAATTTGAGACACTCAATTTAAAAAAAAATCTGTTCTATTATACCACTGTGAGTTAAACAATTTTACAGATGTTTATGATTTGGTTTCAGTCATACAGTGTTCTAGCACCATCCCTCCACCAGTGCGCATTTCTCACTATCAATGTCCCCAGATTCTCTCCCCTGTTCCCCATCTCCTGTCTGCCTCCATGGGAGGCACTTTTCCTCTTCTCTCAAGGGAGAGAGTCAGAGAGAGAGAGAGAGAGAGAGACTCAATTTTAATTAGGCCTTCCTCCCTCCTTCCCATTATTTCTCCTCCCTCCACCTCTCTCCCCTTCACTCCCTTCTCTCTTCTGTTCTTATACTCCTCTTCTCTTCTCCTTTTTTCTGCCATCCCTTCTGCTCTCCCTTCCTCTGTCTGAGTTTGCTCTCCCTTCCTTTGCACAAACACAAGTATCTCAACTAATACAGGCAATTGAAGTCTCAAGTAACTACTTAACAATTGGTGGAAGTAAGGAAAACAGTTTAGTTCCAGCTTAGTGTTGTTTCTTCTTTACTTTTTTTTGAGTTGGGGTTGTGCTCAGGGACTACTATGACTCTGTCCTCAGGAGTCACACTTAGGATGTTCAGAGGGCCATACACATACATCCCTGGGCCAGACCCAGGGATATAACTGGATTTGGGTAAATGCAAAGCAAAGCAAGTACCTCTGCCCCTGTACTATCTCTGTCCCTGAGCTCCCTGTGTTTGAAACTGAATAAAACAAAATTAATTTTCTGTGAAAAAGATGCAAATGAATAAGAAAATGAGTCTTATTTTGTTTTTCACTTAAAATACAAAGCCATAGGAAAGCTTATTATATAGAAATAAGTGACTGAAATATGTTAATTGTTATTTTTCTAGGTATTGTATGTGGAAGGATTAAAAACTATCTCTAGTAACATCTAAATGTTAATGGAGCCAATTTATAAACCTCATTCAGTAGTGAGTACAATTTTTATGTTATATTTCATTTTAGTGCAGACTCTTTAATGATATAATATTAGGGATTCTATCTTATTTGCTTAAAAAGTTTTTATAAAAAATATTAGTTACAACAGAGTCATGGTACACAAGAGAAGAAATATCCAGATGCCTATTTTTACAAAGGCACATAATGACAAAATTTGTATGATTAAATGATAGCATAGCACTCTCAGATTTTTATGATCATATTATAGTGAAAATTAAAGTTTAATTATACCCAGTGAGAAGTTTTAGCCAAATAACTTAGAAGTTTAGATTGGAAATGTTCCATAAACTGTTACTGAATGATTTATCTGCAATATTTCTGGTTGGATGGAACCAGATCAGACTGAGATGATAACAGACAAGGTTCATTTTATGTACTTCTTGACAGTGACTTGCCTACAACAGAGAGTTTTGTAAAGTGCATGTATAGTAGATACAATGCTATCAACTTTAACATTGTTTTATATAAAAAAAAAGATATTTTTTAAAAATCACAGGAAATGAGAAAACATAATATATTAGAAATTTAATGAATTGTGTTTAAATTGGAATAAAATAGTACTTACATTTCATTTTCTTGTACTAAATAAATAGGAATTGTTTTTATTATATTTTTTAATTTGTTCTAATTTGTTTTGTTATATGGGAAAGCTCATTAAAATGGGAAAATATTAAATCAAGTGATACCATTGCTAATGACTTATTTACTAAGAAGCAATGCTTAAGCCTGTTTCAGTGTCGGGTGCTGTTTTTTTTTTTCCACTTTTCCTAAAGAGTTGGGTGCAGAACAAGGAACCCAGCCCACAGGACATTGTCAGACCTAATTCCTGATCAATACTTGGACACATCCCAGTATGAGACATTATAGAGGGCAGGAATTCTGAGAAGCATTCATGCGGTTTTCACAGTCTTAGTTTTCTCACATGGGTGCTTGTATTCCCTTGGCATGGAGAAATAAAACTGGACTTTTGCAAGCTTAGATGGTCATGGCGTATTTTTTGTACAAGAACCAAACAACCAGGGAAAATTTTTCCCTAACTGAATTGAGACAACAGAAGAGGAATAAAATTATTTTTTGTTTTAGTGTTTGGGCCACACCCAGGGCTTAGCCCTGGCTCTGTGCTAGGGGATCACTTATGTTGGGACTTGCCAGACCACACTGGTGTCAGGGGTGAGGTGGGTTTAGATACACATGAAACAAGCATCCTACCCTCTCACCATATCTCCGCCCAAGGAGTAATAAGTATTAAAATATTTTGCTCAAGTGAACTTTTGAGGTTGTAAAAACCATTAATGTGATGAAATTATACAATAAAAATAAGCATTTAAATGTAAAACTACCATCAAAATATGATTATGAATAGTTTAGGTTGTTCTTTCCCAAATGATATTTGTAAGAAAGTAACAAATACATTTTGCTACTACTCATATAAATCTTTCTCTAGGGGTTTTCTAAACATATGTCCCAAGTTTATTATAGCAACTGTTAAATTACTCCCAAAGTACCATACAAAAGAAGTTAGCAGGAAGGTATATTAATTACCCATCCTGTATAGCTAACTTAAACTTTTAAAAGTTGTTACTATTAGTTATAAGAACACTCTATTCTCATATAGCAATATTTGAATAAGAACAATATTGAAATACAGCTATTAGAATGATCCTTTTTTAATTGAAAGACCACACAATTCCTGCTGATAATGAAACAACTGAATGGTCAGCAATTTTCTCAAATTGCCAAATATTAGTTGAAGTGTTTCATGCTGTGACAACTACTTTGCACTTTATACTGAGAGTTAACAGGAAAGCATCATGTATTAATCTGAAATTCTATTCCATTTCACATATTTCATATATTCATATGCTTTATATATTTTATATATTCTATTTTAAATATTCTATTTCGGGGCGGAGTGATAGCCCAGTGGGTAGGGCGTTTGCCTTGCCTGGCGGCCGGCCTGTGCTGGCCTGGGTTCGATTCCGGCATCCCATATGGTCCCCCGAGCACCGCCAGGAGTAATTCCTGAGTGCAGAGCCAGGAGTAACCCCTGAGCATTGCCGGGTGTGACCCAAAAAAGCAAAAAATAAATAAATAAATAATTTTTAAAAAATAAATAAATATTCTATTTCATATATTTATATGAAATTCTATCCATCCATGCCTTTGCAAATTAAATAGTTAAATACATGATACATTAAGGCACTATCAAATAATGGCTATCATAGACATCTCTCAAAGGAGTCCATAAGACACCTCTGAAAGCTTCAGTGCTCTTCACTTTTCTTTCAGAACAGTTACGGTAAAAGTTTTGACAGGGCATAGGGATAGCTTCCCCACTCTCTGAATTGTTCTCTGGCTAGACATTGGAGTCCAGTAAAGGAAATATCTAATGATATCATATATAGAGCAAATTTATATGACAGCAAATCTAGTGAAAAATAAGGTGGGGACAGACAGGTTGTGTGGGGATTAATATTTATGACTTATATGTAACTACATATAAGGCAGATCCATCTCTGTGTGATACATTGGAGACCCTGAGAAAAGATAATGTATCCCAGATAGTTCCGGGCATAAAAGGGTACTCATAGCATTGTGTTCCTTGTCCCTCGTGTTGAATTGTTCTCAAACTCCAAAATTTTTCCATTTTTTGAAGTTGTGCCAATATACCACCAAGAACAAAATTATTCACTTGATCACTTGAATCCCGTTATTCATCTATTTGCTGGAGCGGGAGCCAGTAACATTTCCATTGGACCCTATCACGTGCCAATGTAGCCCAATGGCATCTGGTTGATTCAGGAATATGAAGAGCCCCAAACCGTTCCTTCAGGGTCTTGACAAGGAAGTCTGACAATCTTGTAGGTGAGGTGGCCACGTGATCTTTTGACATCCCGTGGGATCCAGTCGGTAATGGCTCTATTCCAGCAGTTGTCTCCAAATCGCATTACATGTCCAGCCCATCTGATTTCTTTTTTTTTTAATTTTTTTATTATACCACCGTGAAACATACAATTACAAAGGTGTTCATAATTGGTTCTTGGTAATACAGTATTCCAGCACCCATCCCTCCACCAGTGCCCCATTTCCACCACCAATGTACCTCTCCCCCTCCCGTACCCCACCCGCCTTAATAGCAGGTACCCCAGTTTCCTCTCTTTCTCTCTCTATCTCTCTCTCTGTCTCTGCACCTCTCTCCCTCTTATTTTACACATTGTGGCTAGCCCTGCAGATATTTAGAGTTTATCACTTAAGTCTCTTTGTGTATATTCAGTGGTGAGTTTTAATCTGCCATTACCATTTCCCATATTTATTAAAACACTGGTATCTATATCCTATTAATGAATGCAGTCATTCTATATCTGTCCTTTTCCTTCTGACTAATTTCACTCAGCATGATAGACTCCATGTCCATCCATTTGCAGGTAAATTTCATAATTTCATCCTTTCTGATAGCCGCATAGTATTCCATAGTGTAGATGAACCGCAGTTTCTTTAGCCAGTCCTCTGTTCTCGGGCATTTAGGTTGTTTCCAGATTCTAGCTATAGTGAATAGTGCAGAGATTAATAAAGAAGTACAGATAGTGTTTCTGCTATGTGTTTTTCGGTCTCTAGGGTATATTCACAGGAGTGCTATTGCTGGATCAAATGGGAGCTCAATATCTAGCTTTCGGAGGAATGCCCATATTGTTTTCCAAAAGGGCTGGACCAGTCGGCACTCCCACCAGCAGTGGATGAGAGTCACTTTTTTCCCCACATCCACGCCAGCACCGGTTGTTCTTGCTGTTTTGGATGTGTGCCAGTCTCTGTGGGGTGAGATGGTACCTCATTGTTGTTTTGATTTGCATCTCCCTGATGATTAAAGATGAAGGCATTTGACAAGATTCAACACCCGTTCATGATGAAAGCTCTCCGTAAAATGGGGATTGAAGGAACCTTCCTCAAGATAATCCAGGCCATCTACTACAAGCCCACAGCGAGCATCATTCTCAATGGGGAAAAACTGAAAGCCTTCCCCTTAAGATCAGGGACAAGACAAGGCTGCCCACTCTCACCACTTCTATTCAATATAGTACTGGAAGTACTTGCCATAGCAATCAGGGAGAAAAAAAAGACATTAAGGGCATCCAGATAGGAAGGGAAGAAGCCAAGTTATCACTATTTGCAGATGACATGATATTATACCTGGAAAACACAAAACTCTCTACCAAGAGGCTCCTAGAAATAATACATTCTTACAGTAGAGTAGCAGGGTACAAAATCAATACACAAAAGTCAATGGCCTTCCTATATGCAAACAGCGAAAGAGAAGAAAAGGGACATTAAAGAAACTATCCCATTCACAATTGCACCGCAGAAAATCAAATACTTAGGAATCAGTCTGACAGAGAATGTAAAGGATCTCTACAAAGAAAACTACAAAACGTTACTTCAGGAAATAAAAGAAGACCTGAGGAAATGGAGACACATTCCCTGCTCATGGATTGGAAGGATTAACATTATCAAAATGGTAATACTCCCTAGAGCTTTATACAGATTCAATGCGGTCCCTATAAAGATACCCATGATGTTCTTCAAAGAAATTGAACAAACACTCCTGAAATTTGTATGGAATAATAAAACCCCCACGAATAGCTAAAGCAATCCTTGGGAAAAAGAAGATGGGAGGTATCACTTTCCCCAACCTCAAGCTCTACTACAGAGCAGTTGTAATTAAGACAGTGTGGTATTGGTATAGAGACAGACCCGTAGACCTATGGAATAGAACTGAGTATCCTGAAGCACTCACAAATATACAACCACTTAATCTTCGATAAAGGAGCAAAAAAAAATTAAGTGGAGCAAAGAAAGCCTCTTCAACAAATGGTGCTGGGAAAACTGGGCAGCTACATGTAAAAAAATGAACTTAGACCTCCTTCTAACGCCATGCACAAAAGTCAGATCAAAATGGATTCTAGATCTCGATATCAGACATGAATCTATAAGGTACATCGAAGAAAACATAGGAGAAACGCTCTATGACATCGAAACAAAAGTATCTTTAAAGACGACACACCACTGTCCAAGCAAATGGAAGCAAAGATAAACAAATGGGATTATATAAAATTGAAAAGCTTCCGCACCTCAAAAGGAATGGTGACCAAGATACAAAGACAATCCACAGAGTGGGAAAGGATATTCACCCAATACCCATCTGACAAGGGGTTAATATCCAGGATATATCAGGCACTGGTAGCACTCCACAAGAAGAAAACAGCCAACCCCATCAAAAAATGGGGAGAAGAAATGAACAGAAGCTTCCAAAAGAAGAAA
>JAJIBD010024697.1:0-20783 GCA_021461705.1 Cryptotis parvus | reverse complement strand
CAAGGATGGTTCAACATCCGCAAGTCAATCAACATAATACATCATATCAACAAAAAGAAAAATAAAAACCATATGATCATATCAATAGATGCAGAGAAGTCATTTGACAAGATTCAACACCCGTTCATGATGAAAGCTCTCCGTAAAATGGGGATTGAAGGAACCTTCCTCAAGATAATCCAGGCCATCTACTACAAGCCCACAGCGAGCATCATTCTCAATGGGGAAAAACTGAAAGCCTTCCCCTTAAGATCAGGGACAAGACAAGGCTGCCCACTCTCACCACTTCTATTCAATATAGTACTGGAAGTACTTGCCATAGCAATCAGGGAAGAAAAAGACATTAAGGGCATCCAGATAGGAAGGGAAGAAGCCAAGTTATCACTATTTGCAGATGACATGATATTATACCTGGAAAACCCAAAACTCTCTACCAAGAGGCTCCTAGAAATAATACATTCTTATAGTAGAGTAGCAGGGTACAAAATCAATACCCAAAAGTCAATGGCCTTCCTATATGCAAACAGCGAAAGAGAAGAAAGGGACATTAAAGAAACTATCCCATTCACAATTGCACAGAAAATCAAATACCTAGGAATCAGTTTGACAAAGAATGTAAAGGATCTCTACAAAGAAAACTACAAAACGTTACTTCAGGAAATAAAAGAAGACCTGAGGAAATGGAGACACATTCCCTGCTCATGGATTGGAAGGATTAACATTATCAAAATGGTAATACTCCCTAGAGCTTTATACAGATTCAATGAGGTCCCTATAAAGATACCCATGATGTTCTTCAAAGAAATTGAACAAACACTCCTGAAATTTGTATGGAATAATAAAACCCCACGAATAGCTAAAGCAATCCTTGGGAAAAAGAAGATGGGAGGTATCACTTTCCCCCAACCTCAAGCTCTACTACAGAGCAGTTGTAATTAAGACAGTGTGGTATTGGTATAGAGACAGACCCGTGAGCCCTATGGAATAGAACTGAGTATCCTGAAATGCACTCACAAATATACAACCACTTAATCTTTGATAAAGGAGCAAAAAATATTAAGTGGAGCAAAGAAAGCCTCTTCAACAAATGGTGCTGGGAAAACTGGGCAGCTACGTGTAAAAAATGAACTTAGACCTCCTTCTAACGCCATGCACAAAAGTCAGATCAAAATGGATTCTAGATCTCGATATCAGACATGAATCTATAAAGGTACATCGAAGAAAACATAGGAGAAACGCTCTATGACATCGAAACGAAAAGTATCTTTAAAGACGACACACCACTGACCAAGCAAATAGAAGCAATGATAAACAAATGGGATTATATAAAATTGAAAAGCTTCTGCACCTCAAAAGAAACGGTGACCAAGATACAAAGACAATCCACAGAGTGGGAAAAAATATTCACCCAATACCCATCTGACAAGGGGTTAATATCCAGGATATATCAGGCACTGGTAGCACTCCACAAGAAGAAAAACAGCCAACCCCATCAAAAAATGGGGAGAAGAAATGAACAGAAGCTTCCAAAAAAGAAGAAATTCAAATGGCCAAAAGGCATATGAAAAAGTGCTCTTCATCTTTAATCATCAGGGAGATGCAAATCAAAACAACAATTAGGTACCATCTCACCCCACAGAGACTGGCACACATCCAAAACAGCAAGAACAACCGGTGCTGGCGTGGATGTGGGGAAAAAGGGACTCTCATCCACTGCTGGTGGGAGTGCCGACTGGTCCAGCCCTTTTGGAAAACAATATGGGCATTCCTCCAAAAGCTAGATATTGAGCTCCCATTTGATCCAGCAATAGCACTCCTGGGAATATACCCTAGAGACCGAAAAACACATAGCAGAAACACTATCTGTACTTCTTTATTCATCTCTGCGCTATTCACTATAGCTAGAATCTGGAAACAACCTAAATGCCCAAGAACAGAGGACTGGCTAAAGAAACTGTGGTTCATCTACACTATGGAATACTATGCGGCTGTCAGAAAGGATGAAATTATGAAATTTACCTGCAAATGGATGGACATGGAGTCTATCATGCTGAGTGAAATTAGTCAGAAGGAAAAGGACAGATATAGAATGACTGCATTCATTAATAGGATATAAATAGATACCAGTGTTTTACTAAATATGGGGAAATGGTAATGGCAGATTAAAACTCACCACTGAATATACACAAAGAGACTTAAGAGATAAACTCTAAATATCTGCAGGGCTAGCCACAATGTGTAAAATAAGAGGGAGAGAGATGCAGAGACAGAGAGCAAGATAGAGAGAGAAAGAGAGGAAACTGGGGTACCTGCTATTAAGGCGGGTGGGGGGCCAGAGGGGAGGGGGGTACATTGGTGGTGGAAATGGGGCACTGGTGGAGGGATGGGTGCTGGAATACTGTATTACCAAGAACCAATTATGAACACCTTTGTAATTGTATGTTTCACGGTGGTATAATAAAAAAAATTAAAAAAAAGAATTTGGAGAAGCAGAAGCAGAAGAAGCAGCAACAGCAGCAGCAGCAACAGAAAAAAGAAGAAAAAAAAAGATCATTACTTGAGTCAAATCAATTTGATTTGAACTGAGAAAAAAGAATGGACACGTTAAAAATGTACTGGGACTAAAAACACAGAATTCACCCTTTCACTTAACATGTACCAGGAATCAGAGGCACAGCTTTTATGATGCAAATCCCAATACAAAAGCTAATGTTGCCTTTACTCACCGAGAAAGCAGCACTATTCCGTATGTATCGGCAAGATGCAGCGAGCATCCAGATCAGCAGTAGATGCTTCTTGTTATGCAGGGCACAGTTTGCTGCAGCTCCTAAGACCTGCATACAAACTCTCTACCTACCAGACCAGAAACACAAGTCACATGATTTAAGGTAGTATCAACACTAATTATATAACTGTAGCAGTAAGTAGATCTAAGGATATGCAAAAGGAAGGTCTGATGTATACTGCATGTTAACAGATACATGGGGCCTTCTGGCAGACTGTCTCCCAATAGAGTTAGTGTGTTGAAAACCCTAGTGAGACTGTTAATCAAGCTGCAGCTACACAGACAAGGCTATCCTAGGTCATTTCTCTGCACATTCCCTTGTTGGCTCTAACTAACCCTAGATGGAGTCTTATGAACAAAACCTCGCCTTCTGGGGCAATTTAGGAAGGCTAAGTTAACAAACTGTTGCATTCTTTTGCTTATCTCACCTCACTGAGATAGCACCACCTGCAGGCTTCTGGCTCCTGGAGTGGCTCCTCCCTGTCACCATAAATCCTATGGTAAAAATGTAAAATGTCCTTGCAGTGTCAATTATGTAAACTTAACTCTAAGTTTAACTGCCCTTTGTTGTGTTGACTTATAAGAAAGTTGGGGTCTTTGTTTAGGGTCCAGTCAGCTCTCCTCAGTTAGCTGCGGTCAGTGAGCTCTGGTCAGTTAGCTGCAGTCAGTCAGCTGCGCCAGTTAGCCACCAAGATGAGAGCTGCTGCCCCTCTGGTCGGTGATTATTAAAAATATTAATGGAAATACGTCTTGTGCCTGGAGTCTCATCTCTGTGCCTCCGACCTGGCGGGGACATTCCCTGCTTCATATAACCTTTCTGGAGTTAAAACCAGATCAACAAAATATTTATTGAATTTTGAAAGGAGGAATGGATTCTAGTCTATTCATGAGTGCTCCATGATTGTAATAGATGGTAATAATAATAGTTAATGTTTTTTGAGCATTTTAACTATGTGAGAGAGAACAGGAAAAGCACTTTACATGTGAACTTGTTTCCTTCTCATCACAGATGTATGAGCTAGCTAGTTTTATCAAGCATCACAAACTCCATTAACTTTCATTCAGTCATGTAGTAAATGGGCTATAAATTCATGTAGTGACCAAGCTTTTAAACTTCGCCTCTTCTGCCTGTAGATCTAACTAAATCTCCAGGAAATCAAGTTGGTTCCTTCTCAAAAAGTGATTCTGTTCTATTTCACATAATAATTCTGCTCTGGTACTTGAAGCATCCAGCTTTTAGATTAGCTCTAGGACTTTCAGAGAACAAGCTTTTATTTATTTATTCTTTTATTCATTATTGGACTAGAGCTCTTACCGACTGGATCCCGTGGGATGTCAAAAGATCACATGACCGCCCACCTACAAGATGGTCAGACTTCTTCATCAAGACCCTGAACAGTTTGAGGCTCTTCGTATTCCTGAAGCAACCAGGTGCCATTGGGCTACACTGGCACATGATAGGGGCAAATGGAGATATTACTGGTACCTGCTCAAGCAAATCGATGACTAACGGGATGTCAAGTGATCAAGTGATTCATTTATTTATTTAATCATTTATTTTCATTTATTTATTTTGGCAGAGACTGGCAAGCTACCTGTGTAGTATTTTATATGCCAAAAGTCAAAACCAGTAATAATAATAATAGGCCTAATTTCCATGACCTGAAGGAATGGTATGATGTTCTTCATGTTCCTGGGTGAGCAGAGGCCCTTGGGCTATACTAGCACACAAACAGGACAAATGGAGATGTTACTGGCACCTGCTTGAGCAAATCGATGAACAACAGAAAGACAAATCATACAAGTGATAAAAGTGATACAAGTGATGTGATTTATTTATTTGTTCATAGCACCACAAGATATACAATTATCAAACTGTTCATGATTGGGTTTCTTTCATACAGTGTTGCCAGCACCCATCCTTATGCCAGTGTATTTTTCTCACCACCAATGTTCCCAGAGTCCCTCCCCCAGCCTGCCTCTATGGCAAACACTTTGCCTCTTCTTTTTCTTCTTTTTTTTCTCCATCTGTATGTCTCTCTCTCTTTCTCTATCTCTCTTTTTGTCTCTCTTTTCCCTTCTCTTACACATTGCGGTTTGCAATACATACATTTAGGGTTTATCATATATATGTATATATATATCATATGTATATGATATATATCATATATATTATATATATACATGATATATATGCATATCTTTTTACTTATGTTCAATGCTCAGTTCTAGGCTAAGTCATTTTTAAACTTGAGTGTAGTATCTGAAATGGATAAATATATTAACCTTTGCACCCATGATTTTATGCTATGAGAAGAGGGAAATGTCTTCAGCAGAAGGTCTGAGAATGTGAAGTGTCCTGAGAGATAGCTCCTGTACAGCTGAATCAGAGGTAGGGCAAGTAGCCCAAACCTGTGGTTCTGTTCAGAGCATAAATCTGGAAAAAAGTCATTGAATAAAGGGAAATATGGAATATAAGGAAAGAGGAGATGAGAAAGGGAGGAAACAGCAGGGTGTTGAAAGATGGGAATCAGCCTCAGGGTTTTCACTTGCATGAACTACCTAAAATACAAAGTACATATGTCCAAATAAAGCTTTGGGTGACCCCCAGACTCTTGATTGAAGCAACAGATCTTGTGACAGGGCAAACAGCTAGAGCATCTTCTTCCATCCTGAGTCTACCCATACTTCATTTATTATGTGAGGTTCCTTTCAATCTCCTTAAAAGCCTCTGCCCCAACGACTCCATTTACTCATGTTATAAATCCTCGGTCTGTACCATTTATTCCTGAATATAGTCATACGATTCTGCATATGTATACAATGCAAGTTGCTTTTTCTACTACTGATCAGTCTGGTAGTAATTTGTTTAGCTGACGAGAAAAAAAAATCCAAAGCATGAAATCATGAGGAAATCTACTCCCCTTCATGTACTGCACCAAGCCAGAAAGACTTTTGTTGAGATTTTTTTTCACTTTCAATATGTTTCAATATGTTAGCATTTATAACATAAAATGTATATTTTTACCTCTTTACTGTGAAATACCAAAATCTATACAAGATACAAAGCATGACATTTGGTAATTTACTTACCAAAATAACATTAAGATAACATAAATAACATTAAAATGATTGCAACAAAAATGAAAATTTATTTCATTGATTTTGCTAAAACAAAAATTCAATATTGAAAGGTCAATTGAACACAATATTTTCCATCTTTATCTGAGTTAAAATGAATGTAATGTATAGTTTCCATAGCACAACAATCTATGATCATATCTTCCATAATGAATTAAGGTCACTAACTTACAGATCATTAGCTATATAGTATCTGAAAAAATAGTATCTTGACACAATGTCATTTTTACATTAATGTTGACATTCAGATTATTCATAGAAAGATCTAAATAGGAACCTAGCTCCATAGTTTTTATACATTTTCTTTCGGAAGATTCATTGCATAAAACAGTTTTTTAAAAAATATTTTATTATACCACCATGAGATATACAATTACAATGTTGTTCATGTTTGGAAGTTTTAGTCACATAGTGTTCCAGCACCCATCCCTCCACCAGTGCCCATTTCCTGCCACCAATGACAAGATCTCTTGATCCATGATAAAACAGCTTTTAAGGTAGTTTATTTTGAAGCATATTGCTACTCCAAGTTTTCCTTAGTGGTTTAATTTCCTTTGTTTCATCTTTTTTGCATTTATCATTTATTTCAATACTAGAGTGTTTGGGACCAGAGAGACAGTAGAGAGGGAAGGGCATTTGCCTGGCACACAGCCAACCAGGTTTGATCACCTGTGTCCCATATGGTCCCCTGAGGATATCCAGCAGTAACTTCTGAGTGCAGAGCCAGAAGTAACCTCTGAGCATTGCTGAGTCTCACCCAAAAAAGCCAAAAAAAAAATTAGATTGTTTCAGGCATATAGCTTAGCATCTCTATATGTGTTCGTTCGTTCGTTCATTCATTTGTTCATTAATTCATTCATTTATGTATTTATGTACTTATGTATTTATGTGTCGGGGCGCACCGCCAGGGTCCCCGACAGTGCCGGGAAGTGAGTTCCCTTCTACCTCTGAAGCCGGCGAGGAATGGATGAAAACTCAGGAATCCAATGCAGTTTTAAAAGGTTTTACTTATCACAGGTTCAGGCATACAAATCAGCAAAAGGAAAAGCCCGATGCTTAGGATTCCAGGCTAGAACCCCAGCCACGTGTAGGCCAAGATGGCGGCCACCACATGTAAAGGCCCTGTAAAAGGAGAAGAAGACTTCCAAGAGGGGTGAGCGCTCACACAGAGCCCAAAAAGAAGAGCGGGAGAAAGGAAACAGGCTAGTTTTATACCCCTGCCACTCAGACCTTCCTCCCACTGTTATGGAAAGCAGGGAGGGTCAAATGCCCTTAGGTTATCCCTCCCCTGCACCTCACCTAGGCCCTTTAGTATGCTAATGTTTTGAGCCAAGATCTGCCTGGAAATGCCTTTGTAGGGTAGAGAAGGGGGTTTCTGAGATGGCATGTCTCTGTACCAAAGACTAATACTAATGCCAGTTAAATATTTCTCCAATCCTTCACAAGTCTCTTCTACTTCATTGTAGTTTTATATTTTAGTTGCCTTTGAGTATATCAGGGAGCCATGCTTGTTTGCTTGGAAGCAAACAGCATTTCTCTCTGGTCTAATTACTTAGGGGTCCAGCATGGCCAGGCTAATATGCTGGTAAGATCTAGCTAGTCCCACGATGATTGTGGTAGCATGGGAGAATATTTATACCAGCTAGTACAGCATACATGGTCAGATAAACCGCCACATTTAGACTACCCCTTATCTCTGAAGTGATTTGCAGGAGGCAATTCAGAGCAGATGCAGCGGACCTTAGGAGTCCTGCAACATTTATGCATTTATTTATTTTGCTTTTTTGGGTCACACCCAGCAATGCTCAGGAGCTACTCCTGGTTCTGAACTCAGACTTTACTCCTGGCAGTGCTTGGGGACCATATGGGATGCCCGGGAATTGAACCTTGGTTGGCTGTGTGCAAGGCAAACGCCCTGCCCACTGGACTATTGCTCCGGCCCCTATAAAAATTTTTAAATGGTGCCCTATCATCAGTTTAAGATCACACATAATGAGGCATTTTGAATAAACTGGAAAGAGTTTTATATTATGGATATTTTTATATTATGCTTAAAATATTTTCTATTTTTATTTTATGGGTAAGGAAAACTAAGCACACAGAATTTTATGTATTCTTCAGTTTGAAACTACGGTCTCACTTCTGCACAATAATATAAAGGATCACCACATGGTATAATGGAAGGAGCCTGAACATTGATACTGCACTAACCGAAGTCCAAGATTATTACCTGAACAAGATTTTCACTCAGATGGCTAGAGTAGTGAGATCCTAAATTTAGCTCCATTATCTTCTTAAACTCTGAGCACTG
This sequence comes from Cryptotis parvus, assembly GCA_021461705.1. Classification (NCBI taxonomy): domain Eukaryota; kingdom Metazoa; phylum Chordata; class Mammalia; order Eulipotyphla; family Soricidae; genus Cryptotis; species Cryptotis parvus. Next base: position 12,546 of record JAJIBD010024697.1, on the reverse strand, counting down.
CAGGATATATTTCCCACAGCAATGACAAAAACAAATATGTTGGGAGTTGCTCTGGTCCCCAGCAGTATCAGGACAGTTCTCTTCTACCTCCAAGGCCACCAGGGTTGGATGAAAACTCACGAATGTGGCAGAGTTCCAAAAGGCTTTTAATAGTACAAAAGCTCTAGCACCACAATCCAATATAATGTAAGACCTCTAGCTCTGGTCAGAACTTAGACCACACATGGGGGCCCAAATCTCCTACCAAAGAAGATCCTACCAGAGAGGAGTCCCACCAAAAAGAGAAGAGTATCTCAAGTTAGTTCCCTTATATACAGAAAAGTAATCCCAACTTTCAGGGAGGGTTTTGTCAACAAAAAACCCTAAACAGCTTCTAGATTGTAGATGAGTGTAGAAGGGTGGTGCCACCCCTTCCTACAGGTCTAAACAAACTGTTATGCCAAGGACTAATCCCTTCTTAGAAGATTATCTCTTATGTAAAACACTGAAGAAAGAGGGGCCTGGTATAAAGTAATACATCTTAATTTCATGGGCTTCATGTAATCTAGATGGTACCCACAAGGTTATTTTTATTTATTATCTGCACCAGGATGATTCTGAGTATCTTGTTCTCTGTATACTGAAAAGGTCGAACTCGCCTGCTTGAGGGCAAACTAGTATGATCCTTCCTATAATCTTAAACGATAGTCTCAACATAGACAGGGTGGTAGTCTCCTGGTAAATTCTAACTATCCCACACTGGGTCCAGTAGGTATAAAGAGAAGCTGTGCCCAATCTAGATAACATAGAAGTCTTAATAGATGTATAATAGTAAGTCATAAGTTACTCATTCAGGGTCAAGGTGACTTTTGTAACTGTCACACCCTCCATCAGTGTTTACATAGAATAGAGATCTCATTAGTATGAACCCTGGCTTAAGGACATGTAAATAGACTAAGCTGTGAGTGGCTCAAACAGCAAAGCTCCCAAGTTAGCTAGGCCTGTCATCCAACAGACAAACAAGCATCTAATTATTTGAACCTGGGTCAGTCATAGGCAAAGCAAATGCCATCCCACCTGTGCTATTGCTCTAACTCCAATACAACTGTAATTTTGAGTATGATATGTTATCAACTTTTGGTAGCTGTTCTAGTGAATTTCAAAGATGAATTTCCTGAGGAATCCTAGGAACCTGTTCAAAGTCAATGGGTCAGAGGCCAGAGTGATAGTCCAACTGGTAGGGTGTTTACCTTGCACACATCTGACCTGGGTTCTATACTGGACATCCCATAGGGTCCCCAAGCACTGCCAGGAATAATTCCTGAGAGCAGAGCAGGAGAAACCCCTGAGCACTGCTGGGTGTGACCCAATAAGCAAAAATAAATAAATAAAAATAAAAAGGCCAATGGGATAGAAACAAGAAAGAGCTGAGAGCTGAATTTGCAGCTAGTCTCTGAGGTAAAACTGTGGTGTGGGAACCCTTTCCTCTGTCTTTGTGGTTTGCAAATCGTAAAGCTGAAAAGGAGATAAAGAGAAAGAGAGAGAAGAGAGAGTGAAAAGGGAGAGGGAGAGAGAGAGGGGAAGAGAGGGAGAGAAAGAGAGGGAGGGAGGGAGAGAGGGTTAGCGAGGGAGGGAGAGAGGAAGAGAGAGAAAGGAGAGAGAGAAAGAGAAGTGTCTGCCATAGAGGCAGACTGTTAAGGGGGTAAAGAGAGTCATTCTTTAGGAAGAGTCATTCTTAGGAAGGACACTCGTCCTTCCACCAATGGGGACATTGGTGGAAGGAAGAGTGTTGGAAAATTATATGACTGAAACCCAAACATGACCAGTTTTGTAATGGTGTATCTCACAATGATTCAATAAAAGGAACTTAATTTTTTAAGGAAAACTCTTTATTGCTACTCTCAGATGTCCTAGACAGACTTGGCTTCCTGAAGAACTGTGTTCTTCACCTCTGTACTTTCAGTTTAACCAAAGTCCTGGTAACGTTGTGCTCTTAACTTGTTTGGCTTTAGTATTCCCTCAGGCCCGGAAACTGAAAACAGGAGAATGGGATCTGATCTGAGAGGAAGCGATTGTCTCTGTAGCTTGCACTTCCCCTTAGCTGTCTACTACCATTTTCAACCTTGCCCTTGTTCCAGTGGAACAGAGAATCAGGCTGTTTCAGATACTCTACCTTGATACTGGCTCTCAGCAGGTTTTGATGGGAAAAATCTCTTGCTCCTTGGTAGTGAATTCTCCTCAGCATATAGAGGGCAGAGTAACTGGCTCAGCAGGTAACTTTTCTGTATAGAAACACCCATTTGACTAAAGGAGAATCAAAGGAGTCCCCACTTCCTGTTCCCAATTACTTTTGTCAAAAGAACTCTTCCTTTCAACTGATTAGCTTTCACCGTTGAATATGAACACTGGTGTGGAAAATCATCCTCCTAACAAAAACTTCAGGTCAGCATAGTTCCCTGAGTAAAACCAGTTTAATAATACAGTTAGTAGAAGACTCAGTCTTTTTAATCAACATCAGTATTTTGTATCCTTTTGTGATTGTGTAAAGCACACACACACTTTTCCTTAACCTACTAAAACTTACAAAAGAAAAATTGTAAGTTTTTCAATTTACAAAAGAAAAATTGAGTCAATTTACACATTCTTCCCTACATATAAGTTGTTTCTATGCCTTATAAAGAGGCAAAGTGATATCTATTTAACATGCACAAAGTTCTCCTCTAGGATTCTTTCCCCCAAACCCTTGTTTTTATTTCTAAGCTCGTCTTTACATAGATTACCTGCAGTATAACATAAAGACCACTTAACGATCAATCGGAATATCCTAAGTGCCCTGCTAAAATATTTTTTCAACCTTGACCAAGGAAATCTGTGTGTGAAAGCATGCCCTCAAATACACAAATCCAACCGTTTGTTTTTATAATCAATTCTATTTCTTTTCACTGCTGCTTTACTTGTATCTCCCTACTTAGAATTCTGTAGTGCCAAGTAGAAAATCAATACTGCTAGACATATTTGAATTATTGAAGCTCAAGGAATCTTAAATAGTCTCCTCAGTGGTCAGAAAGGCATTTAACACAAATGTGGAAGCCAGAAGGACAAACTGATGTTGAAAAATTCACCTTTAGATCCACTTAAAATAGGGAATGGACATTGCATATCTGACATAAATTTTTGTAAAATACCTATGAGAATTTCAGGAATACAGGTGAACTAATTAGGGGTTTAGAATAAAACACAGAACAAACAGGTCTAGTATTTAGCCTAAAATAAATCCTATTTATTTTTTTAAAGTTTCTGCAAAACGTAAGTACTGGCAGTGAAGTCAAGCACCCACATTACATTCTTCATCTTGTGCTTTCAGGGGTTGGTTGGATTGAGAAGTGGTTGATTTGAAGCCAGAGCTATAATTACTAGTGCCAAAATCTTCAAAAAGCTCCTAGCACATACATGTTCTCTCTACATAAGAATGCTTGTACCTTTTCTCTTTCTGCCAACCAGGTCTTTGAAATGCTCAGTGTATCTCCAGCTTGGGCCCTACGAAAGCAGGATGAGAACACTATTCGGGTCTCCCAAAGAGGAATTGAAAGAGCTATGCTTGGAATATCACGCCTCACTCAAATGAGAGAAGGAATCTGGAGTTCTGACCTCCATCACTGTTCCAGAGTCACGGATGCTGTCTCATGTGCCAAGGCATCGAAAATCAGATGGGCTGGACATGTAATGCGATTTGGAGATGACCACTGGACTAGAGCCATTACCGACTGGATCCCATGGGATGTAAAAAGATTACTTTGCCGCCCACCTACAAGATGGTCATACTTCTTCATCAAGACCCTGAATGAACAGTTTGAGGCTCTTTGTATTCCTGAAGCACCAGATGCCATTGGGCTACACTGGCACGTAATAGGGTCAAATGGAAATATTACTGGCGCCCACTCAAGCAAATCAATGAATAACGGGATATCAAGTGATCAAGTGATCTCCTGCTTGCATCCTCCCTGATGGGATCTGTGTCTTTTGTATTGGTTTGTTGAGCCCAATTCACTTACTACCTCTGTACTTGTTTCCTTCCCTCTTTAAATTTCCTAATCCAACTACTTATTTAAGCCGTGAATTCTCATGAAGTATGTACTACTTCAGTTTCAACATTCTACCAGTAAATCCATTCCTTTAAATTTCCCACCTATACTTCTGGAATGTTGGAGTCACCACATAATATGTCAATTACTTCTGGATTAGATATCTTCACAGAAGTTTATGAAATTCTTGTTATTATAAGAATATATTTAGAAACTCCCTCTTCCTTCATATATGCATTTATTCCTTGCTAAATTATTTAAAATTAGTTTTATTTGAATCCTAATACTCAGATGTCTGTATTTTAAATTACCAAAAACTTTAGCAGGTAGCAAATAGTAGTTGAAAAATACAAATTACAGTAAAAATTACAGTTGTCAGTTTACATAGAAAATGATTTAAAGCAGAACTCTAATAACACCCACTAATGGCATGATGCAGGAAAAAAAGGTGGAAGTGTAAATTTTTGAAGGATTGTTTTTGAAGACCATGCAATAGCAGTGTCTGTAAAAAATTAAAATTCAAATGTGCACAGTAGTTTTACTCCTAGGAAACTACCCCATAGAAATAAAATCACCAGTGAATAGGGCTATATGTACCAAGATGATTAATTCATATTTTACTCAGAGCAAAAAGCTAAAACTAAGAGAGAATTTAGTAGGAGAACTGTCTATTCAATCATAATACATCTATACTCTCAGGAAATATACAACCGAATAAAAAGAGTATAGTAGAACTCCCCAAATATGTCACTTGTCTTCCCGTTGTTCATTGATTTGCTTGAGTGGGCTCCAATACCCTTTTCATATGTTCCTATCACATGCTAATGTAGCCCAAGGGCATCTGCTCACTCCAGGAATACGAAGAGCCTCAAACCATTCGTTCAGGTCATGGGAATGAGGTCTATAATTGTTACTGATTTTTGGCATATCAAATCGACACGGGTAGCTTGTCAGGCTCTGCTGTGTGGGTGTTATACTCTCGGTAGTTGGCTCTCAGTTTGTGCATTTACTGATGAACCGCAATGGGGAGAGATCGGCTTTCTCTTGGATGGAGCTCTGACGAACTGTGGAGTCCGGATGTTGAAAATGACTGCTCTCATGGTGTGGGGGGGTTCTTGTGAGGCTCTATTGGGATGGGGAGTTAGGGTTAGAACCTGCCTTCCCTCCCGGATGCCTCATGATCAGCAGCTGAGCACGAGGAGAGCCAGTAGCAGCTCTGCCCCATGTATTTGTATCTCAACTAGCCCTGAAAATGGATAGCCCCAAATATACTGAAGAAATGTTGAGAAAAAATATTATTTTACTGATACGTATAAGAAAGAATACCATGTTCACTGCAGGACCCCACAGCATCTAATCTTAGTCCCGAGTGAGGAACCACTGCCTTTCATTCTGAGTATTACTGGGGGTGGCTACTGAGCACCACTAGGAGGACCCCAAAATAAATAAGGAAAATTATTCCACTTATGAGGAATGGCTAGATTAAGCCTTCACAGGTATGTGTGATTCTTATGAATGTTAAATCACAATAGGAAGTTAGATATTAAAATTATTATATTACAATAGGAAGTTAGATATTAAAACCAGATATTAACATCTGGTTCAACAAGATGTGGGACAAAGGAGGAAAAAAAGAGGAAAGGGAGAAATTTAGGTGAAAAACTTGAAATTTTAAGGTGCTCAGAGAAATCATGTATTTGATATATCTCTATATTTAATATTATAAATGCAGAGATGCACCAAATATTTAGCCATAAAATGAAAAAATACAGTTTTCTTAGGGAAGAGTGATGTAAGGTGCTATTTACTGTTTCCATATAGTATATTGCATGACACTTTAAAAAAAAAGTCTCATCTAATCAAGGTAATAAAAAAATATTTTCTTGTAAAAGCAATCAGTGAATGCTTCTAAAATAATTTTCTATATCCATTCTGCATAATGTTCTTAATACATCATTAAATAGAATCATTAATAACTCTGCTGGGTGTGGTACAAAAGCAAATAAACCCAAAGACATTGCAGACGTGAAAGAGTAGGGGATACAGATATCATGAAAGACTACTATGAATACTTCTATGTGACTGACTCAAGAAATGAAAACAAAGCAAAGCACTTGATCTTAGCCAAAAGGCCGAGAAGCAAGCAAAGCAAAGCAAACGTGTACAAGGCAAACACCTTACCTTCTGGACTATCGCTCTGGCCCCAAATGTTTGAGTTTTTAGAATCATACAACTTCCCAAAACTGAATCTGAATAATCAATATCTAATGAAAACTAATGCCAAGAATCTGACCATAAAACTGCAGTTTCCAGGATTAAGAGAGATGGTGCAACTGGAAGAAAACTTGCTTTGCACACAACTGACCTGGCTTCAATTCTCAGCTAGCCAGAGGGTCCCCTGAGCCCTGCTAGAAGGGATCCCCAAGTGCAAAGCCAGGAAGATCACTGTGACATGTGGACTAACCACTGTCCCCTAAGCACATGCAAGAGCTGCAGTTTCCAAGGTTGGGCCAGGGTGGAAGGAAGTGGTAGACAGACATGGAGGGAACATTGGCACTTCAATAAAAGGCATAATGTGGTGACACTGTACCCTCAATGCAAAACAAACATCTACACTCTAGTAAACCAATATCACCTCTTCACTCTTATCACTCTATTCTTTGTCTTATTTATAAACGTCCCTTTTCCTTTACAGATTAAAGTCAATTCCAAATGGGAAGACAACTTTGTTTGGTTTTGTTTTTGCCTTTTTGGGTCACACCCAGAGATGCTCAGGAATAACTACTGGCGGTGCGTGGAGGGACCATATGATATGCCAGGGATCAAACTCGGGTCGGCCACATGCAAGGTGGACTCTCTCCCCTCTGTACTGTCCCTCTGTCCCTGGAAGACTACTTTGGACAACACATATGAAACCCCTAAACATTTCTCCCAAATCTTGTTACTACCTTCAAAAATGCTCTTTCTAAAAGCATTAGTGGATTTTACCCACAAACTTTTTTGAGGTTGTTGCCTGGGAAGGGAGAATGCCCAAATGACAAGCATGTGTGCAATAACCCCCTGTCATTATTTCCCTTTGAATATATATTGTTTAAGATATTCTGAGTTTTCGGAGTGGTGGTGGACATCTCCCCCCCCCCAAAGCAATACTTCCAGAAGCCCCTGGAAGCCACAGCCAGCTTCCACAGTCCCCACCAGGATGACAAATCTGCTAACCCCGCTCTACTAATCCATGACTAAATATTGGGATGCAAGCCAAGCAGTAACTCTGTTTGACCGATTTATGAAGTGGCACCTTTAGAGCTACTCTGTGTCATCTTCCTAATCCTAGCACACACATACTTCTCTTTCCCTGAATCCTAAATAATCCAGATATTAGGTTCATATCATATTTAAGTTCGTATCATATTAGGTTCATTCATATTTAAAGGATATGACCAATACAATTTTATGTTTTACAGTTTTCTATCACTTGTTTGAGATTTAACACCATGCATTTCAAGTATCAGAAAACCGTTGATTTGGAAGACCAACATGTGATGCAGAAGTCTCCCATCATGTGGAAAGAACATATGAGATATCTTACGACCTCCTAGGAGATTGTAAGGCATAAAAACAGGGGATCAAGCTGTGCAAGTCTGGGATTTAATAAAAAGAAAAACTTATATATTACATATGCTTATATACTTATATGTATATTACCTATATATTACATTTAGGGACAAAATTTGAATTTAAGATTTTCCTAAAATATTTTATCACTAAGGTAGTACATAAAGTCACATTGAACATGACCTAATGAAGTGTCTAAACAAGCTTTAAGAAATGGGTGTCTGGGGGCCAGAAAAATAGTTCATGGAGTAAGGTACCTTGCATGCAATTGACTTTGATATGATCCCCAGTATTGCATGTGGTTCCCTGAACACAGAATCAGGAATAAGCCCTGAGCATCACCAGGTGTGTCCACCCCATCAACCTCACTTGCTACACACACACACACACACACACACACACACACAATAAATGGGCACCTTATCCCAAATCTATAATTATATTTTTCAATGAAATGTGAGGAACTTATAACAGTAAGAGGGATTTCTAAGAATTATTTGCCCATGAGCAGTCAACCCTCACTAAAGTTTATTATCCTTTGCTCTTATGATGTAATTAGACATAAGTTTATTTTAACTTAGAGCAGTGCTCAATTATTTCTATTTCAGGAAACACATAAAGCATGAAAGATGATTTTCAAAGGCAAAAGCATGGAACAGTTCAGGCAAAATGGAGATGGACATTTTTTTCCATCTCTCTAACTCTAGACTGATATAAAAATGGGGACAAAAAGGCTGATCATCAGGGGAAAAGAGAAAACACAATTATGACTCTTCTTAGGAAGCCATGTCACACACACAAAAATGTTTCAATAATTCAAAACTTTTTTTTTCAGAATTTATATTTGTAAATTCTGGGGAACGTTCATGACCTTATTATACTCAGAATAGCTCACAAGTTTACTTTATTTGTTTTATTTTTATTTTGGGAAAATAAAATTTATTTTCCTGCACGGCAGAGCCTGGAAAACTATCAGAGTCGTATGTGATATGCCAAAACAGTAATAATTATAGACCTTATTTCCATGACCTGAATGAATGGTTTGAGGCTCTTGAGTTCCTGGTGCGAGCAGATGCCCTTGGGCTACACTAGCATGCCACAAGACATATGGAGATGTTACTGGTGCCTGCTCAAGTGAATCGATGTACAGTGGGAAGACAAGTGATACAAGTGATTTATTTTGGGATCACACCTGGCAGTGCTCAATGTTCACTCCTGGCTCTGCTCATGGATCCCTCCTGGTGGGGCTTGGAGATTGTGGTACCAAGGATTGAGCCACGGTCACTAGTATGCAAAGAGCACGACTTTTATTTATTTATTGCTGTTATTAACTTTAGTTTTAGGCCACATCTAATTGTGCTCAGGGATCACTCTTGGCTGCGCTTGAGTATTGAGGATGAATACCAGGTCTGCCACATGCAAGGCAAGCACCTTACCCCTTACTGTCTTTCCAGTCTCTAAGCTCACAATTTTTATACAGTTATTTTTCCTTTCCCGGCGTGATGGTTAAGGGTTACTCCTGGCTCTACACTCAGGAGTTACTGCTACTCGGGGGCAGTCTGTGGATTGAATCTGGATCCAGAATCTGCATGCAAGGCAAACAACCTACCTGCTGTACTATCACTCCGGCCCTGTTGTTTGTTTACATTTTGATTTTTTGGCAGAAAGCAAACCCAGCTGTACTCAGGGCTTTCCCCTGACAGGCTCAAGGCACCATATGTAGTGCCAGAAGTGAACCCAGGTTCAAGGCAATCTCTCTAGCCTATCTACAATCTTTCGGTCCCCAAAGCTTACAATTGGGGTGAAGTGTAGGGCACACCAGGAAGTGCTCAGGGCTCTGTTCTCAGGGATCACTCCTGGTAAGGAGCAGGGAACCATATGTGGTACCAGAATTGACCAATCAGGGTTGACCAAGTGAAAGGTCTACCCACTCTACTATCAGTCCTGCACCTCTCAAAGCTGATCTATTTTTGACTGAAACCTATCAGTATTCTAGATAAAGTTGAAACTAGGAGCTTGGAGTGATAATAGAGTTGGTAAGGTGCTTACTTTGCATGTGGTCAACCCTAGTTCAATCCCTGACATTCCATATGGTCCCCTGAACCATCCAGGAGGAATTTTTGTGTGCAGAGTCAAGAATAAACCCCAAGCATCTTCGGGTGTGGCCCCCAAACAAAAATAAAAGTAAAAAACTGAGATTTTTTAAATCACTCAAAAGTATCACTTGAATCGCTTGAATCCTCTTATTCATCAATTTGCTCAAGCCGGTGCCAGTAACATTTCCATTGGACCCTATCACGTGCCAATGTAGCCCAATGGCATCTGGTTGATTTAGGAATATGAAGAGCCTCAAACCGTTCCTTCAGGGTCTTGACAAGGAAGTCAGACCATCTTGTGGGTGGGCGGTCACGTGATCTTTTGACATCCCGTGGGATCCAGTTGGTAACAGCTCTAGTCCAGTAGTCATCTCCAAATCGCATTACATGTCCAGCCCATCTGATTTTCGATGCCTTGGCAAACGAGACAGCGTCCCTGACTCTGGAACAGCAACAGAGGTCGGAGATCCGGATTCCTTCTCTTACTTGAGTGGGGCGTGATATTCCAAGCATAGCTCTTTCGATTCCTCTTTGGGAGACCCAAATAGCATTCTCACTCTCTGTTTTCATAGGTCCCAGGTCTCTGAGGCGTATGTTAATGCAGGGAGAACGGTGGAGTCAAAGAGATGTGCCCGGAGCTGGAGGTTCTTTGTCCTTTTAGCTATTTCCTCGATGCCTTTGAAGGCATTCCATGCCGCTCTCTTCCTCCTGCGCAGTTCAGGTTTTAGGTCGTTCATCATGTTGACTTCTGGACCTAGGTACACATAACTGCTGCATTCAGAGATGTTTGTTACATCTCTGGAACTAGTGAATGGGGCCTCTGGAACTAGTTCATTTTTTATAAACATAGTTTTCTTTAGATTCAGCTGTAGACCTATCTTTCCACATTCTTGGTCAAAGTCAGCCAGCATTTTTGCCACTTGGCTAATGTTTGGTGTTATTAGAACGATGTCATCAGCGAAGCGCAGGTGGTGTAGTTGCCGACCATCTATCTTCACTTCCATTCCTTCCCATTTTAATTGCCGCATGATGTCCTCGAGGGTGGCGCTGAAGAGTTTTGGTGATATGGTATCACCCTGTCAAACCCCTCTTTTGACATCAATGATCATTTCCTTGTAGAATGGTGAGATCCTGGTGGTGAATCCGTAATACAGCTCACGAAGGATCTTGATGTATTGGGTTTGAACACCCTGTTTGGCTAGGGCTTCGATGACTGCTTTGGTCTCCACAGAATCAAAGGCTTTCTGTAAATCAATGAATGTGAGACAGAGCGGCATCTTGTACTCCCTACAAACCTCAATGAGCTTGGTTACCGTGTGGATATGGTCGATTGTGCTGAATCCTTTCCGGAAGCCTGCTTGCTCTCATGGTTGTCCTTCATCTAGTGTTCTGCCAATCCTGTTCAGGATGACTCGTATAAACAGCTTGTAGATGGCGAACATCAGGCAGATGGGGCGATAGTTGCCGGATGTCGTGAATGTGTCCCTTCTTGAACAGTAAAACTGTCCTGCTGGTTTTCCAATGGGAGGGCACCTTGCATTCGGACAGGTAGTGTGTGAAGAGCCGAGCTAGTATATTGATTAGTACCGACAGCAGATTCTTCAGGTGTTCGGGTCTGACTTCAGGTCTGACTTTGTCTGGGCCTGGTGCTGTTCCCTTCTTTACCAACGTGATGGCATGTCAGATTTCAGAAGGGAGAACGTTGGGAATGACATATCCATCCTGTGGAATTTGGTATGTGGGCAAGTGGATGTGGCTATCAAAGAGATCTGAGTAGAAGTCATGGATATTCTTCTCCATTGCCTTTCTGGAAGATGTGATAGATCCATCAGGGCATCGGAGGGCAGTCATCTTGGTTTTATAGTTGGCGAAGGACAGGTGGGTGGTGCGAATGCTTTTCCCGGCTTCTGCTGCATCTTCCAGTATTTCTGCTCTTCTGTCTTTGAGGTCTTCTTTTTATCGCTTCTCTGCACCATTTTGCAAGCTTGGACGTTAGCATTTGGTCTCCTGAGGCTCACGTTTTGCCACGTTGGCGAATGATCTTGAGAGTTTCTGAAGACAGGCGTCCTTTTGTGTCTTTCTCTCTCTCAGCATTCTTTGCATAATCATGGAGGTGCTGAACCAGTCGGTTGTATTCTTCATCGATGTCATCAATGATGGTATATCTTCCCATGTTGCTGCAATGGTGCCAAAGAGTTCCCAGTTGGTGGTCATTCTGGGAGTTCTCTTCTTAAACTTTGCAGCCTTTTCTCCCGTTGTGGGAAGTAGAATTTTTGCACGAAGGAGACGGTGGTCCGATCCTGTTTGGAATTTGGGGACGACAGCAACATCGGTCAGACAAAACTATCGATTGAAGATGATGTGGTCAATTTCATTGTGGAACTTTCCACCAGGAGATTCCCATGTCCAATGTTTCGCTTCAGCCTTCTGGAACTGTGAGTTCCCATGAATGGTCTTGGTGGACATGATGAACTCAGATAGTCTCTCACCCTGTTCGTTCCATTCTAGGCCATGGGTCCTGATGTGGAGTTCTTCAGCCGATCTTCTCGGTCCTATCTTGGCATTAAAATCACCCACTATGATCTTGTAGAAGGTGTGATCTTTTTTATAGAACTCCTCCAGTTCCATGCAGAATTTCTCAATTTCATCTTCTTTGTATGTGAATGTTGGTGTGTAGACAATGAAGATAGAAATTGCTGGCAGTGGGCCACATCTCTTCAAGTGTAATCGTCCTATCCGGTTTGTTAGGCATTCAAATGAAACATTTGTTGGTCACA